>JBAMJV010000903.1:0-151110 GCA_037951105.1 Echinarachnius parma | reverse complement strand
TGTGTTTTTTGGTTGGTTGGTTTGTTGGTTGGTTGGTTGGTTGGTTGGTTGGTTGGTTGGTTGGTTGGTTGGTTGGTTGGTTGGTTGGTTGGTTGGTTGGTTGGTTGGTTGGTTGGTTGGTTGGTTGGTTGGTTGGTTGGTTGGTTGGTTGGTTGGTTGGTTGGTTGGTTGGTTGGTTGGTTGGTTGGTTGGTTGGTTGGTTGGTTGGTTGGTTGGTTGGTTGGTTGGTTGGTTGGTTGGTTGGTTGGTTGGTTGATTGATTAAGTGAGAGGGTGAGTGAATGAGTGCGTTAGTGTGAGTGAGCGACGAGTGAAGAGAAAGGGAGTGAATGATGATGAATAAAGCCTGAGGAAATGAATAGTGTGCGATGTATGTAAATAAATGTGCGTGTGTGTGTGTATGAGCGTGGGTGAGTAATGTGTGCATTCGTGTGTGAATAAATGAGTCTGTGAGTTCTTTGCGACTGTCAGAAAGAAATGTTTCCAAGTAGTGACCTGGGTTCAGGGGCAATACAAAATAATGATAGTTATATATGGTACCAAAACAAGTTAAACTAGTATTATTATCATCATCATTACCATCATCTTCATAGTCATATCATCCACCATCATCACCATTATTAGCAATTTAAATATTATTTTGTAATTTTTATCATCATCTTCATCATCATTAATATCATCATCATCATAATCATCATCATCTTCTTCACCACCATTACTATCATTATTATTATCATTATCATCATCATAATCATCATCATCCACATCAATATCATCATCATCATTATCATCATCATCAAGATGATAAAGGAAAGTATTGGTCTATTTCAAGTTCAACTTATAATTCATTTCAGACTAATTAAAGACAATGTTCACACAATTTCCCCTTTATTGTGTATATGTTTAATAATGCATAAAAGTTTGTGTGAATCTTATTTACATAATTTTATACAAATTCACATATCATTTTAACATGAAAATAATAATAAATATACAATATGTAAAACACAAGTTATGATGGTATAGAATAAAAGATTATTGCTATACATGTATCAGTTGTGACAGAATTTATACATAAATGTGTTATATACATGTAATACTTCTTTGAAATGATGTTTAAACATCCCATTTTTAATTCATAAATATGCCTTTGCCTTTGCTCTACAAGATATATGCATGTATCAAGTTTGATGGTAATCCAACAGCTGTCAGTAACAAAACTGCATACCTACATTACAGAACAGCTAGATCAGCTCTGAAAAAGGTGTCTTTGAAGCATCATACACCAATATATCAGGGCTCGACACTCGCACTGGCCCGCTGGCCCGGGGCCAGTGAAATTGCACTCCGGGCGGACGGGCCAGGTATAAAAAGTCATATATTGGTGGCCCGATCGGGCAAGCAGATTTTTGACCCGACATTGACAAAATTAGAAAAATCTTCTGTTCTTCCATCTCATGCTTCATCTATAATCACAGCTTTGATCAGGAAAGAGTGATATTCTGAAAAGTAGCAAATTTACTCATGAAATAACATTTTCGGGCCAGTAAATTTTTTGTTCGGGCCACCAGAAAAGAGAAATAAAATATTTTTTTTACTGGCCCGACCAGGCTACTGACAAAAGAGAGGAGCCCTGAATATATGTATGCAAGCAAATTTAGTTGTGAGGTTTTGCTAGGATTTGAATCCATGCGAGAGTTAACTTAGACTGGATATTTGAATAAGAATTACTTCCCTCCAAGTTTTGCATTCTTGTGAAATTCTGATTTAAAAAATTATTTTTGTTAAACGATGTTCAGCCCCGGCCATGGCAGGTCGAGGCATTTAACATGCAGTGAGCCAGCGAAATCGACCGGCGACAGTCTGGCTAGGTAAGGGCTAGATGGCAGTGTTCTTCTTGCGCCCCGGTATGTTCGTTTCATCTTGAATTTTACTTTTATTTTCGACTAATATGTAGACCGAAATATGAAACTATAACCTTTTAATCTGGTATTTTAGCAATATTTTCTCATATTTGAGGCAGTACAGCAAGTTTCTTTGAAAATGTACAAACCTCGACCATTACTCACAAGCTTTTTTTAGATGGCCCACTAACAGTGATCATACACATACATGTATCAAACATACAGTGTATTACATTATTATGTATGAATTTGATTTTCTTCAGTTTTAAAATGCTATATTCATAACACAATATTGTGTACATTTCATTTTTTTAATTTCAAGTTTTTGCAACACATTTACATGTACCTGAATGTAATCATTAACGTTATATTTCTGTTGCACATGGTATGGAAGACATGTATTACCTGATATAATAAGTAGGATACAATGATACTACATGTACAATACAATACTTATTTTTACTTTTAGCCCCCCCCCCCCAAAAAAAAGGTTATAAAACCTACATTTATGCAACACATACCTTCAAGCAATGACTTAAAGGGGACCACCACGCAGAGAAAAAAAACCACAGGGTTATACGTTTAGGTACCTTGGTTTGATATTAGTTAGATGTTTAACACTTTGCAAAGGGTTGTGTAAATCATAAACGATGCAATTAACGACCAAAACATGCGGAACCAACGGGCCGATGGTTCCGTAAGCGCCAAACTTTTGCGAGTGCGCCAATACACGCTCATGTTTGGAGACAATAGAATTACAGAAGACTTGTACGTCCTAGACAAAAGAGTAGTCTTCGTCTGCAGACCCATGAACAGTATATACTTTGTCTGCAAACCTATTTTACTGAACTTGTTGGTCAATGGTGGAATGGACTACTATACTAAAACTATTATCTTTAATTCATGAAAATATTTGTTTGGGTGGTGGTTCTCTTTAAGGGGATCTCCCATGATGAGACTTGCTAGTTCATAGCATGAAACACCGATGAAACTTCTGTGCCCCGTTTCATAAAACACTTGCAATTGTTGCAAGTGTCCAATTATTGTAACTACCATGGCAACAGCTGAAATGCTCCATGCTGATTGGCTGTTGACCTATTAGTTACAATAATTGGACACTAACAACAATTGCAAGTGTTTTATCTCTAGCATTGCAACAATCATGGGCTAAAACATTAGGCTTATGAGAACATTTGTGACCTTGCACCAAAAATTACTGTAAAGTCGCAGTGGTAGTTTCTCTTTTATAAGCTGAAATAGTCACATTTTGTTAAAAATATGCAATTTACAAGATTTTGGTATTTCCTGAATGAGGGTATCTTAATCTACCTTCTGTGAAATTTTGAGCATCAGAAATCATGTTTAAATATGATTTTTCATAGAATAAAAATGATCAGATAACAGCGCATGAATGGATGCAGATCTTTGAAGCAGCCCATTTTCTCCCTTATTTTTAACATTGCTTCAGCCATGTTCCAAGTCTTTAGTGCTCATTTTGAGAGGGTATGCTTAGTCAGAATATGACACTTTACATACCATTTTAAAGGGATCTAGTAACTTTGTTGACATGTGCAAAAAGTGATGAAGGGTTGATGCAATGTATATTGTTGTTATCTCATATGTCCACAGGGTATTGTGTACAAATTTCAAGTCAAATGGACATTGCATGGCCAAGTAATGAGCGAAGATGCAAAGTGATATTCACTGACTCAGTGCACTCACTTTGTACACGGTAAGAAAAACTCTGGGGGAGTTTTTCTTATCTGAATACTTCAATCGTACATATCTTTGTAACGAAAGGGAAATTTGAAAAACCGAAACCGGTCCCATGATTTTATTGTTAATACGAATACAACAAGGTATGATGGAACCGCGAGAATTAAAATTTATTTTGAGGATTTGGACAATGTTACTAAGTCCCTTTAAGGATAATGACTTCTTCTTGCTATGTGAAAATCAACACAATTATTTTTCCTGACTTATTGGTTGATTGTGGCAAAAGGTCACATTTTTTGCCGGGGGGGGGGGGGGGGGGGGGCTTTGTCTGAATACCATCTTTAATTGCTCGTTCTTTTTCACCCGACACGCAACAAAACAATGTGTACATGCTTTTGCCCCAAAACAGTCAACGACTAAAAACACAAACATCAGGCCCTTACACCCATGTTTTGTATTGTAAGGGAAGACCTTGCACCAAATGACTTAGTTTTGTATAATATACACTTATATACATTTATAATACTGGATAACAAAATTGTATGATAAAAAGTAATAATGTACAATCCGTATGGAGAGATATAAGATAAAAATTACAATATTATGAATAAACCTGATCATAAGCCTTCATTGTAAACATAAAACAAATTAAAACAATCACAGGATAATTAACAGTTTCATAAAACAATGAAGTAAAAAAAATTGCTCCGTTATTGGCATTAAACAGAGCTCTACTCTCATATTTCAGGATTGTAATTTCATTGAATTATTATAATAAATGATCATGTAAAAAGTAGGAAAATCAAAAGAAAAACAAATAACTACCAAACTTCTATCGATTTTAGCAACACATGCATGTTATTCGTTTCTAAAAACATGATCAAACCAAAAAACTGGTCACATAATCATGATTGTACCCAAAAATTTCGCTTCAGCTGGGTTCTACATGCAGTGCGAGAAGTTAGTACAGACTCACTGGCCCGGATTCACGAAACAGGTTTGTAGGTGGTGTGTACATACCATGGTTTAAACCATGGTCTACATCTATGGAGTGCTGCTCGTAGACAAGTGAAATCATTTCTAATTTCTAATGATATGACTAAGTGCTTGCTAACCAGCAAATTTCACCATGTGAGATAACAAACATTTATTTTGTGCATTTTGTAAATGTGTACCATCAACATTGTTAACAAGTAAGGAGTTTACATTCTTTCTCCATCAGTTTACAAATGGCACTCCATAGATGTAGACCATGGTTTAAACCATGGTTTGTACAAACTTCCTTTGTGAATCCGGGCCATTGGGTTTGGGGCACAACAAAATAGCTTTGGACCACTAAGACGTTTTCCCCCCCAATGGGGCAACCAAAATTAACAGACTTTTATAATGTTTTTCTTTGTTTGGGGCCACTCAATTCTGATTTAGGGCCAGTAAAATGTGATCAATCTTTACTGGGCCACTATTAAAAAAAAAAATATACTAGTATTGCTACATGTACTACCAGCTTGAAGCCAATGATGAGTAGACATGGGGGTGTTTCACTAAGATTCCAATTTGGACCCAACTATTATGGTTTCTTTGTCAAATTGTTGGAACAGTTCTTTTAAAAGACATACATTTTGATTGAAATCAGTAATACAACTGTATGTGTTAATATCAAGGAGCCTTGAAGTTATTGATATCAATTGTTGTTTCAATTTGTACTTGCTGTTTCAAAACAAGTACAAGTTTCAAATACTTGAACTTGTTTTGCTTTTGAATATCTTTCATTCCAAGGCTACAAATGGCTTTCCATAATTGTTAGGTCCAACTTAGCATCTTTGCGAAACACCCTCACCACAATACATAACGCAATAATTTACCTTCTTCTCTTCTACCCACAAGATCTACCAGTAAATCTTCTAATCTACAACATTTGTTGGAAATCCTCCATTGCACTTTGATCGTTTGCCGGCTCACCGTTTCTCAAAAGCCTGCGAACAGTAAAGAAATAAATGAGAGAACATTAGCATAAAGGGATATCTATGATAGGGAATATAAAGTCCTTCACTTTTGTTTTTTTGTATTTAATCTCTTTTCAATTATCTCTAGATCCAGATTCTCTACACCCAGGATTTGTTGGAAATCCTGCATTGCACTTTGATCGCTTGCCGACTCGCTGTTTCTCAAAAGCCTGCGTACAGTAAAGAAATAATGAGGAAAGATTAGCGTAAAGGGAAATCTAGGATAGGGAATATAAAATTCTTCACTTCTGTTTTTATTTGATTTAATCTCTTTTCAATTATCTCTAGATCCAGATTCTCTACACCCAGGATTTGTTGGAAATCCTGCATTGCACTTTGATCATTAGCCGGCTCACCGTTTCTCAAAAGCCTGCGAACAGTAAAGAAATAAATGAGGACACATTAGCATGAAGGGATATCTAGGATAGGGAATATAACTTCTGTTTTTATTTGGTTTAATCTCTTTTCAATTATCTCTAGATCCAGATTCTCTACACCCAGGATTTGTTGGAAATCCTGCATTGCACTTTGATCATTTACCGGCTCATTTTTTCTCAAAAGCCTTGCGAACAGTAAATAAATAAATGAGAGAACATTAGAGTAAAGGGATATCTAGGATAGGGAATATAAAGTTCTTCACTTTTGTTAAAATTGCTTTAATCTCTTTTCAGTTTTCAGTGTTCAGTTTCTATCTAGATCAAGATTCTCTACAACATTTGTTAGATTCTCCATTGCATTTTGATTGTTAGCTGGCTCACCGTGTCTCAAAAGCCTTGGAACACTCAACAGTAAGAAAAGAAAAAAGAAAAGAAAACATTAGAATCAGGGCAAAAAACATATCTTGGATACAAAATAACAAACTCTTCTAAATGTTTTACAATATTTTTTATAAATGTATTTCCCCTATTCTCTAGGTCTAGATACTCCACAACATCGGTAGCTGGCTTGCCGTCTCTAAGAAGGCTGTGAACCGTTAGAAATAAAGGAGAAAACACTAGCGTACAGAGATATCTTGGATACAGAGTATAAAGCTCTTTTTCAAATGTGTGCATATTTATCAGGGCTTTAGTCGAGTCCACAACTCACGAGTCCAAGTCCCCAATGAAATAGCATGTTCCCATTAGTTTTACATTGTAACTCTGCTCCGAGTCCGAGTCACGAGACCATCAAAGGCAGTCTCTAGTCCAGACTCAGCTACATCACTGATATTTATATAATATTATTACCTTTCTCACCTTTTCCATTGCATTCTAATTCATCTAAACTATCTTGGTTTGATCCCCAGCGGCCAATGCAAGGCCCATGGACATTTTGGTCATTCAAAAAAAATCATCACTGAAGGGAAAGTGACATTTTAGAGGAAAACAAATATATATTTGTACCTTTCTCTCATTCTTCTCCTCGGCCATCTCAACCATCCGACAAATCCAACGATGCTAGCCGCTAGTGCCAGGCCCACGGCCCTAGTACTAATGCCATATTACAAATCATCAATGGAAGGAAAAAGTTGAAATTTTAGACAAATTTTAGACAAATTTTAGACAAATTTGATACCTTTCTCTCCTTCTCCTTCTCTGCCATCTAAACCATCTGACAAAGCCAACGCTAAGGATGACTGCCGCTAGTGCGATGCTAGCCGCTAGTGCCAGGCCCATGGCCATATTGCTGATGCCCAGGGTACTGTGTGGAATATTGTCCAAGGTGGAAGATTCGGTGGGTTTGGCATCTGTGGACCATGTGGGGGCGACAGACCACAAATGGGGCGCATCTACGGAGCAAACGGTGCTTGTACCTGTATCGACAGAACGGGAAAAGGAGGGAGGGAGATAGTCATTGAGAAAGGTGTCTTTGTTTTTAAATCTGTGTGAATTGCTATCTTATCGAGAAGATAATAATCATCAAGAAGTATAATTTGTAGACATTTAGGCCATTCAGGCCATTTGCAGAGCAAAAGGTGCTTGCACCTGTATCCCCAGGATACAGGAAAGGAGAGAGGGAGAAATTGATTGAGATATTGGTCTTTGTTTTTTCAACTGTGAATGGCTAGTTATGAAAAGATGTACATTATAATTTGTGGAGATTAAACGTTAAATTCATGTTCAATGTTGCATGCCCCACTGGGGAACCAAAATAAAGACTATTTTATGTTTGTCTTTGTTTTGGCTAACAGATTCATGGTATCTGGCCAGTGACCGAAAAGGTTAAAGCGATCCATTCACTTAGAATTTAGAATTCACACTGTTTACACATTGATATACAAATTTATCATAACTTTAACATTCAACAAAATAATATAATTGGCATGTGAATTCAAGGAAAAGGGGAAGCATAAAATGCTGGTATTTATACACAACGAGTTCCAATAATGGATTCCATAAGAACAAATATTATTTTTACATAGGGATGCTCGTTTAAAATGTACAAAATAATGCTTCCTCTGAGAAGAATGTGTTAAATATGAATGGACCTGCGAGGATGATCGAAAACAATCATGTAAATCTATCAGTAAATAAGGTTTTGCAGAAAGTAATATTTGAGACCGACCAACATCACTGGAAGATTCTTCTGAATGATGTGCGATAGTTTGCAGAAAAGAAACACTTGAATTTGACAAAGTTAATGGACAACTTTAAAGGAACACTTGAGTATTGGTACTTCCCAAAATGCCCCTTGACACTAAATTGGTTGGTCTTAATTCCATTTGAAAGTTCATTGAATAAAACATGTGAAATGAGAATCATTCCCTTTCGAATGCTCTCATAGTTGTAACGGCTCTTTTTTTAATGATATCCGGGTTTTTACTTACTATAGTTGTTTGTAATTGTGTATACCTTTCGAGCATGGTGGAGTTATAACTATTAGTTTGTACTGTAATGGTGCAGGTTTTGGTTACTAAAATTCAGTTTGACCAAAACTCAACTATCCCTTTAATTTCTAGCACTGAGTAATACTTTACCATTTGTGTATGTCGCTTTTCCTGAGTATATGCTTCCGTCCTCTGTATTGCAAGTCACCCATGCTGACAGATAGCTGCTCTCCAGTTTGTAGTGTTGCATGTCATCAACATGCAGACCCGTGTCACTGTACAGCTGACCTTTGACCTCTCGATGTAGAGCACACAGGGTGACAGGTGACGAGGCGGTGAGGGGGGTGGGCTGCCATCGTACCACTGCATAGTTTAGGGCGGACTCTGGTCTCCAGATGCACAGCACAATGGGAATAGCTGTTGTGTACGAATGCCAGTAGATATAGAATAAATTTGATGTATCAATTTACACATCCATGTATACATGTAGCTCTCTTTCTTTGATTCAATGTTATTTTTTTTCTGTAATCTGATTTAGGAAGCTAAACTTTTCCTGTGCAGTAACCCCCCTGCTAGATTAATTAACCGTTATTCTTATTGATGTACGCATTGTATTGTTGCCTTGTTGTCATTTTCTTGTTCGTTTCTTTTGTCTTGTGCCTGTCCTTCTTTCCTCCTGTTTCCTTCTGGCTGCTTAGCCTTTTTTTTCTCTTGTTTATACGTCTAGTCCTCTCGTGATGTTTTGTCTGTTACCCAGTTTTTACCTATAAGGTTTTTGATAATGTTTTTTAAATAGGTGCTCTCGTTTCAAGCTGTTGCTTTCAGAGATGTTCACTTCCAATTATATTGTTGAACAATTTGTCAATGTATGTTATTGAAAAGATTTGGAAATAAATGTTATATTGAACTTGAACTTGAACTTGAACTGCTAAAAGGAGCCAGAAGGATTTATCAGTTGAACCCAAGAGCCACGGTTGCTATGAGAGGCAACACATGGGCTTGGTACTGCCTCCTGAACACATGATCCAATCATGCACGCCGATGCACTACAAGTGAACTTCCACCCCGAGATTTAGGCTACGTTATAAAAGTGTTGTTATAGAAGTTGGCGTGGTTACCCAACATCATATCAATCAAATATACTGTAGCTTTATCAATAATCAGTGTGCCATCATGCCCTGCTTTACGTGATTGGCCACATTACCTTCAAGCATAGGCGAACCCCGGCGGGGGGGTGGGGGGGGGAGGGGGTTTGGGGGGTTCAAATTCCTCCCTTTGACCAAAAAATGGCAGTTTTCGGGGGGTTTTAACTCCCCCCTTGCATATTTGTGCCGGTCTCGAGAATACTTCTAAGCGGCCTCGACCATCAACAACCTGGTTCCGACTGATTAAAACTTGGTCTCGGCCCCAAACTTGTTCGATGATTTGCGGTCTCGGACTCGAAAATGTTGAAATTACTTGGTCTCGGCTTTGAATTTTTGTTTACGGATAACCCCCCCCCACCCCCCCCCCCCCCCCCCCCCCCCCCACTGAGAGGGGTTATCAATTTGAAGGTACTTTGTCTTGGTCTCGAAAATGTTGAAAGTACTTGGTCTCTGCTTCAAAAATAATTTACGGACACCCCCCCCCCCCCCTCCCCCCCACTGAGAGGGGTTTTTAACTTTGAAGGTACTTGGTCTTGGTCTCAAAAATTTTGAAAGTACTTGGTCTCGGCTTGAAATTTTTTACAAAATAACCCCTCTTTAAAAAATCCTGGGTACGCCACTG
The DNA here is from genome assembly GCA_037951105.1 of Echinarachnius parma. NCBI lineage: Eukaryota > Metazoa > Echinodermata > Echinoidea > Clypeasteroida > Echinarachniidae > Echinarachnius > Echinarachnius parma. The sequence goes on along the minus strand of JBAMJV010000903.1, from coordinate 140,915 downwards.
CCTTCCAGTAAAGTGCTATCAAATATATGCAATGCCAGATGTCTACATATTTTACACTCAAAATGTGTAAGATAAAATCTATCAACTGATCAATACATTATCTCGAGTGATAGCATTTTCCTTGGAAAATAATGCGTTAAAGAAGGTGTAGTCTGAGTTTTAAAGGGATCTATTAACTTTGTTGACACACATGCAAATACTGGCAAATGCTTGATAAAATGTGGATAACTGATAATGTCCACTGAGTGATGTGTGAAAATTCCATGGTAAATGATTATCATTTGACCAAGTAATTTGACCGGGTATAACAACAACGCTTGTGAGAACCACTAAGTTTTGAGGATTTTGACAATGTTAGTTAGTAGATCCCTTACAAATTGCAACATGTTTTCTTTGCTGTCAAGCAGTAAATTAGCCACTCACCTGCATCACTGGGCACCAAGCTGCCAAGTCCGCTGTCTGAGCACACATGGGTAGAGCTTGCATTGCCTGGAAAGGAGGTAGAAGAAAATCAATCAAACATACAGTTAAAACAAGGTGGGTTGGGTGTATTTACAGACTTATTCAATCAATGTTGATTATTACTCTCCGAGAGACGCAGCCTTTATTCGAACCAAACTGCCAAGTCCACTGTCTGAGCACACATGGGTAGAGCTTGTATTGCCTAGAAGAACAATCAAACATACATGTACGCATACGTGCAGTTAAAACAAGTTACTGTAAATGCTGTTATTTTATTATGATTACATTTTCATCTTCTACAAAACCAATTATTTCAAACTGTTTAATATAAATGAAGTATTAACAAAGAAAATTTGGTTTTCCCACTACAACAAACAGATATTAGATTGTTAAATTTGCGCTGAGCAAGTGTTTGAACATTCTTTTTTTCTTTGTAAGAGCACAACGTAAGCATCAATCACAAAATATACTAATTAATTCACAAGCAAGATTGATACTATTGCACTCGTAACAGACCATTACCATTAGTATTACCATTATGTATATTGTTGTTATCTGATACGTTATAAAAGTGTTGTTATAGAAGTTGGCGTGGTTACCCAACATCATATCAATCAAATATACTGTAGCTTTATCAATAATCAGTGTGCCATCATGCCCTGCTTTACGTGATTGGCCACATTACCTTCCAGCATAGGCGAACCCCGGCGGGGGGGGGGGGGGGGGGGGGGTGGGGGGGGGAGGGGGGTTTGGGGGTTCAAATTCCTCCCTTTGACCAAAAAATGGCAATTTTCGGGGGGTTTTAACTCCCCCCTTGCATATTTGTGCGGTCTCAAGACTACTTTTAAGCGGCCTCGACCGTCTACAACCTGGTTCCGACTGATATTGTTGTTATCTGATATGTCCACTGGGTGTTGTGTGAAATTTTAGTTAAATGGACGTTATATGGCCGAGTAATGAGCAAAAATGCAAAGTGATATTCACTAACTCATTGCACTCACTTTGTACACGGTTTCGATGATCCAGTGGCTAATTGAACATCTGAACACTTCAATCGTAAATATCTTTTAAACGAAAGGGAAATTTGAAAAACTGAAACCTGTCCCATGCTTTTATTGTTAATACAAATACAACAAGATATGAGGGATCTGCTGGAATTCCTATTGGATTTTGAGGATTTGGACAATGTTACTATGTCCCTTTAAGTAGCAGCCACTATTTACTGTTCCTCTGCAGAGAAAAACGAATGTTATGGAATCCGTCTATAGAGGCCACTTTTCTTGTTTCCTTTAGGTGGTCATTATAGACAGGGTTGACTGTATATACATTGAAAGCACATGTATGATTAGAAACTAGAAAGGAGGTTTCCAACAAAACTTACCTGGAATGAATCTAATTTCGGGGGAGTGGAAGCTGACTCCTCCATGTATCGTACAGGTGACCTGAATTGTCCACGTTGAGAGTCCACGAAGTCTCTCGAGCACGTTGGAGCCGTGGGACGGGAGGTTGTTGATGAGCTGGGCCGGTTCGCTGGTCCCAACTTCACGGTAGATCAGATCGCAGTCCTGTACCACTACAGGGATCTGCGAAGACACTGCCCATTTTACGGTGGTTTTGTTCGTGTTCGAGTCATAGTCTGCGCAGATGTGCGTGCTTGTGGTGTCTGAAAATTGAAACAAAAATAATTGTTTTGTAAAATGTTGAAATTAAAATGAGTCTCTTTGCCTTTGGCTGATTCGCTGGTTCCAACTTCATGGTAGATCAGATCAGAATCCAGTATGGCAGTACCACTAATAGTACAGGAATCTGCGACGACGTTGCCTATTTGTCGATCTAGAGTCCTAGACTATACTAAATTCTCGATCTCTCGGCCTCGCAGCACGCAGCAGCACGCAGCCCATTCTCTTTCTATGTTTACATTACATGCGGGTTGATGATATTTTCCGCCACTGCAGTAGTCCAGAGACGTACCATTCTTCAAAGTTCAAAGACAAAATGAGAGGCCGAAAATAATTACTGAAAAGAAAGAAAAAGTCAATCATGTAAGTTGAAGTTGAAAGAAAATAAATACACAATGTCAATGAATTATTAGTAATTCTTAGCGCCTGCTCTGCCTCTGGCTTGGCCTTGGGATTAGTGGACAAATCCCATACTCATTTGAAGTCAGACTCAGAGTCATGTACATGAAATCATATATCGTCGCTGGGCAATTAAAAGGACAAATTGACGGTATCGATAGCAAAAAAACGATACTTACTTTTTTGGAAGAAACAACATTTTGACATTTTGGGCAATTATATTTTTCAAATGCCAAATCCAGTAATATTGTTAAGTGAAACAGTAATGTAGGCTATAAAGCGATCAAGTCGTTTAATTTGGCCTACGCTCAGTTCTTTTTAACGGAGTTATTTACGCATTTCTGAATTTGCCCTTTTTACATGCACGATATCGCGTCGATATTGGCCAAGAAAAAGGACAAAACGCGAATTGCCCTTTTACGCGCATTGATAATGCACAGGCAATGCGCGCGACTTGGCGCAATAATGGGCAGCTAAAAGGGCAAAATCCATTTTTGTCCTTTTTTATTGCCCATATCATATTGCGCGTTTAGTCGTGTATGCCAAACATGCAAGGGTTATTTCGTAGTCACTTGAATTAAAATTGGTTAAACTTGTAGCCGTACGCATGTGCGGATATTGTGATCAATGCTATATTCTTACGGAAAAGTAGTAAAATAACACATTTCATTCGTTATACATTGATTTTTAACCAAATAACACATCTCGGCAGTTCGTGAAAACGATTTTGTCCTTTTTGTTGCCCAAATACGCGCAATTTTATCATTTTGTCCTTTTGTTATTTTTGATTTTCTCAAAAAGTGGGGCACAATTCTAAACATATCATCGGATAGGTTTTAAAGAGCTCTATCTGAAAATAAAATAAAAACAAAATCGATATTTGACGATAATATCGGCCATTTTGCCCTTTTTATTGCCCAGCGACGATATTATGTATTACCCAAAGGACAGTGATAACTGATTATCAATTGTCAATGTAACTAGTACACAAAAAATATGCATATTGATAAGTGTATACAAAGACAATGAGGCTGCGACTCCACGAAGGCGCACACACATTCCATACAGACAGTCCACTTTTATACACGCAAATAATACATAGAGACATTTAAAAGCAATCATTCATTTATCAATTAAAATTTCCATGTAAAACTTAAACATAATATACAAACCAGTTGTAGCAGCAGATAGGCTCATAATTTTCAAGCCAAAATGAAGAAGAATCATGAAAATTGACATAGTCACTTTGATGACCGTCGCAAGTTCGACAAAATCATTTTTTTCCCACTCAGTAGTTCCCACTCAGTTGTTTCTATGCATTTGATTTACTTTAGTGCATAACTATAACATGTACAACAAATATGCAGTACAGTGCAGTGCAGTGCAATGCAATATGTGTGGGTACGGCCGGTAATACTAGTTGTGTGTTTGTGTGTGTTGTGTGTATTATTGGGTACCTAGATGATTATCAGCTGATGAGCTGAAGACAAGTGTTGTTGTTGTTGTTGTTGTTGTTGTTGGCGGTGGTGGTGGCGGCGGTGGTGGTGGTGGTAGCGGTGGTGGCGGTGGCGGCGGTGGTGGTGGTGGTGGCGGTGGTGGTGGTGGCGGCGGCGGTGGTGGTGGTGGCGGTGGTGGTGGTGGTGGTGGTGGTGGTGGTGGTGGTGGTGGTGGTGGTGGTGGTGGTGGTGGTGGTGGTGGTGGTGGTGCATGGTGGTGGTGGTGGTGGTGGTGGAGATGTTGGTGTTGTGGTGGTGGTGGTGTGGTATTGTTGTTGATGTTTTTGTGGTGGTGATCATGTGGTAATGGTGGTGGTGGTGGTGGTGGCTGGTGGTGGTGGTGGTGGTGGTGGTGGTGGTGGGTGGTGGTGGTGGTGGTGGTGGTGAGTGGTGGTGGTGGTGGTGGTGGTGGTGGTGGTGGTGGTGGTGGTGGTGGTGGTGGTGGTGGTGATGATATTGGTGGTAGTGGGGGGTGGTGATGGTGGAGGTAATGGTGATTGTGGTGGGGTTTTTTTATTTTTCTAAAAAGTCAAAATGTCCCCCGGCCGGTATAGTAGACTCATGAATAAAATATTTTTGAAATTAAAATGAGAGCATTTGAAAGGGAATGATTCTTATTATAAATCTTACATGTTTTGTTCAAGCAAAAAACCAACCAATTTAGTGTCAATTAAGGGGCATTTCGGGAAGTATACTCTAGCAAGTACAAAGGAGAAATAGTCCCCCCCCCCCCCCCCCCCCTATAGATGCTTAGGCCTATGTGCTTTTCGAGCATGTTTGTTTGCATTAATTGCGTATTTGTTGTTGAAAACTCTCTTTTCTGAGGAAGGGGTTGAGCGGTATGATCAGACAAGCCGGGGGTCTACTAGACAGAAATCTGATTTTTTTTTTTTTTGTTACTGCCCGCGATCCGATCGACCGTCCAGCTAGCGGAATATAACGAACGAATTTTCGGTCTAAGGGTCTTCATACTTTGATGGGATATACTAATATGATCATAAAGTTGTATTATAATACAACTATATAGTGGGTAGGGACATTGTGGCGTACTGGTAGGCGGTAGCCCCCCCCCCCCCCCCCCCCCCAAACAAAACAAAAAAAAAATAATAATAATACATTCTTTGGACAAGATAACTCCGACTGTACTTCATGTCAAGTCAAATTTATTGAAGAACATTATAATAAAAGTATGAGCAGAACTGTATTCGGAAAGAGAAACAATACAGTGGCGTAATGAGCAAAAACTTTTTTTTTTTTTTGGGGGGGGGGAGGGGGGCAAAAACAGCACCAGTTAAAGCGTAAGTGGCAGGGTTGCCAACTTTGAGCAATCGAGTCTGCATGGGACTTTGCGACTTGGAGCGAAGCGACCAAGCCCGAAAGAGCGAAGCGACTGGGTGGGGGAGACGGTGTGGGAGGGGGTGTCACCCATAGGCATACCCAGGGGGGGGGGGTTGGGGGGGGGTTCAACCCCCCCCCCCCCCTCCCTCTTCTACGGACACCCCCCCTCCCCCCCCCCCCCTGGTCCTGGTCTCGGTCTCGAAAATGTTGAAGGTACTCGGTCTCGGCTTCGAAAATTTTCTATGTACACCCCCCCCCCCCCCCCGACTTTCAACCAATTTTCTCGATCTCGGCAAAAACAGCACCAGTTAAAGCGTAAGTGGCAGGGTTGCCAACTTTGAGCAATCGAGTCTGCATGGGACTTTGCGACTTGCAGCGAAGCGACCAAGCCCGAAAGAGCGAAGCGACTGGGTGGGGGAGACGGTGTGGGAGGGGGTGTCACCCATAGGCATACCCAGGGGGGGGGGGGGGGGGGGGTTGGGGGGTTCAACCCCCCCCCCTCCCTCTTCTACGGACACCCCCCCTCCCCCCCCCCCCCCCCTGGTCCTGGTCTCGGTCTCGAAAATGTTGAAGGTACTCGGTCTCGGCTTCGAAAATGTTCTATGTACACCCCCCCCCCCCCCCCCCCCCCGACTTTCAACCAATTTTCTCGATCTCGGCAATTTGGCCGACAATATAACCCCCCCCCCCCCCCCCCCCCCGCCTTGAACAAAATCCTGGGTACGCCACTGACCAGTGTCACTCCTCCCACGATAGGGACTTGACGCGTACTATAATGTGGGAAAGTGCGTCATGATTTTACCGACTGGAAAAAGAGAAATTTGTTTCATGAAGAAAACATTTATATAAAATATGCACCCCTAACTGAATGATATTCGCAAATGGACACATATATATATATTACCAGTTCAAACATTGCACACAAAATGCCACATTATTTATGATACAACAACATGAACATGGTATACCAGACGTAGACAAGATTCCCGAGGGAGTGAATTAAGTGATCGAGAGGAGGAGGCTTTGACCCAGGGGGGGGGTGGGGGGGGGGGGGGGGGGGGGGGGAGCACTCATGTTTAATGTAAGACGGGTATATATGTGCCGCTTACAAGACCCCCGTTTTCACACCCGATTGCCACTCTCAAGATCCCCGGAATGACTTGGCTAGGTAGTTGAGTAGCGCCAAGTCCATTATTCTTCTTCTAGTCAGCTCCTTGGACCACCATTTGAGGTTTTCCGTAGGTCTTTGGTAGCTCCAAGTCCATGTACTTTGTAGTTTTAGTCGACCCCTTAACTCCCGTTTCAGGGTCTTTGTGTGCTTGTAGTCAGCTCTTATGACCCCCATTTCAGAGTTCCGTGAGGCACACCCGCGTCAAAAAATAATTCGAGTGCCCCCCCCCCTCCCCCCCCCCCCACCGGGGGTTTGACTTCCCACCTTTCTGGTTTGATAGGAGGTGGTTGTCCGCTTTTGTTTCAGTTTCAGTTTCAGTTTAGTTTATTTCATTTCCAACAAAATTTTAAAAAAACATAGCATTGTACAAAACAAGTTTACATAATTTATGTAAAATTAAATTAGCTGTACAATGAAAACTAGATTCATAGTAAATACAGTATATTGCAATTTTGCAATGTTGCAATTTTTGTATAAAAATAAAATTCACACATTCTGATTTATGGAGCTGTATCTTTTTTCTTTCATTGTTCAGATATTTATATTGCAATGTTTGTTCAAATTATGGCATATAATGTTATCGAAATTTACATTTCTTTCATCATTCAATAATTATGAAAAAAGATATTTACAACCTCACTCTTGACTGTTAATATTTTGTTTAATATGTGGACGCTGTATACTAGTCGGCAAGCATGGATCCCATTGCATGGTGCCCAAGATAACAATTATTCTTAACCCCATGTAAGGCCCCAGCTCGGGTACAATAAATTCGGAAACACTAATATATAATCATAACATCGGTAACATATAACATAATAAATGTATATATAACATTCTCCAAATCAAACAAACTTACTTACTACTATAATGGTTCACTCATACTTAATGTTAGTATTTAATAGAACACGGGAATAACTAGGTTTATTCGGATTTCCATTTCATTAACAAGATTTTACGATTGAAGTGTTCAGATTTTTAATTATCCACTGGAAAGTTAAAGTCCTTGTTATAACTGTGTGAAAAGTGCAATGAGTTAGCGAATATATCACTTTGCATTTTCGCTCATTACTCGGCCATATCACACAATGTTCACACAGACACACACACACACACACATCACGGGCTTTGCGAACATAATTATCATATTACAAAAATCAGGGGCGTCGATCCTGGGGGGGCAGGGGGGGCGGTCGCCCCCCCAATGAAAATATTGGGGGGGCGAACATATCATTTCGCCCCCCCAATAATTCCGAAAATGAGGAAGAAAAAAATCGAGTGATATAATGCGAAAGAGGGGAAAGACGTACATTTATCAACAATTAATCTTCAAAATAGCCGTTTTTTAGTTTGAAAAGGACTTTAAATCTCTTTTTTGCCGCGCGCTTCGCGCGCATACAGTTTCTCATATTGCAAGTTTCATTTTGGTTGCGGAAACTCACCTTTCGAAATGTGTTGGGCAGTGTAATTTCTCAAACGCACACCTCAAACGAAGTTTATTAAACCCTCATCTATAGATGTCACAGAAAAATAATCCGTCACAGAAAATAAAATAATCTGAAATATATCTTTAAGTCAATTCGGTCCATATGCGCTGAACGTAAATCAAATTGGAATATCATGTCCCCCCACATTTGAAAGTGGAGGAGATTGCCCCCTCCCTTTGTCACTATGTATGTTTGGTTCCATACCTATATAATTTACTTCATATTACGTGAAATTTCTGTCTCAGGTGTGCACCAAATCGCACAATTTCACGCCCAAAAATACAAAAGCTCCCTACTGTGGGAGGGGGACACCCCCTCCCACACCCTCCCCCACTCGGTCGCTTCGCTTCCTCGCAATGTCTCTCCTCCACTTTTGAGAAGTTGTTGACGCCCTTGCTTGGTTTCATGGGAGCTCAATGCCCTATACTATATCGATGGCTCTATAGTATACAGGATTACGTGGATCCATCTCATGCATGGCTCAATCTTTTCCTCGCTATGCCCTTTAAAAATACGTTACGAGTAGGTTCACTATTTTATACAATTTTAACACCCATGATAGGAGTTGCACATGTCTGAAATCTAAAAGCTTCTGGGGGCTCCGCCTCCTGGACCCCCATTATTGTCCCCAAATGTGGGTGCCCCCCAAAGTCAGGTCTTCGAGCCATCAAGACACTTTCAATGAGCGCATAATAAAACTTCCGGGCATGCCAATGTGGGGCTTTTAGCACTCTCAGTTGTCACTCTGGAATTTTTTTCAAATTTCGCCCCCCCAATCGCAAAAACGGATCGACGCCCCTGACAAAAATACACATTTTATCAACCATTCATCACTTTTTGCACATGACATCAAATGTACTAAGATCCCTTAATTCTGGCAATGACTGCTCCATTCTTTGCCCCCTCCCTTTATAATTATGGGCCAAAATCACTATCGGCAGTCGGCACAATTGAACAGTCAGAAAATTTCAAAAATAAAGTTCTTGCCAAACGTTTGATTTTAATGCCAATCTAAAGGACATACTTGGTAGTATACTCCGAGAAAATTGGCACCAAATGTTAATGTGCACTGAATTGTGTGCTTCATTTTGTTAAAAAGGTGTATACATAGGCGTTACCATCAACATTTCACATGATAGCTAGTTAGTTTCAAACTTGGTAACTGAAGGTTACAATCATGAAAATAAACAACAAAGTGTATAATTATAAAACCATTGAAACAATGCATATTTTGTGAACATCGCATCTAGTTGGGTGTCCGTTAACGATATCCAAAGATATGTGATTTGGCCGTAACGTATATGTTTCAAATTGGTAACGTAAGTTACATTAGTGTTGTTTGAATACCATTTTGGCCTTGAAAATGATTGCTTAGCTCGCCCTGAACCACATACAGATGGCGTAAACAAGTTTGCTACCAATTTAGATAGTTATTAAGTATATCCTACACACATATTTCTAACGCATGGTAACGATGTTACATCACGTAAGTTACATCATGGCCTTCAATCGGTTGAATAAGCAACATTTAGTTGAACTTAATTTTCATTTTCGCGTAATATCAATCTACTTCATTGGCCTCAACTCCAGAATAATCATTTATATTATAGTGGTTACCTATATTTAAAATTCGAGATAACGTATGTTACACCTAGCTATCTACCTTTTTATCCCGTCTCTTTCTTATGTTCCCAGTCACATTTCTTTTGTATCTTGACTTTCAAACATGTTTTTACTTGTATGCCATGTTCTCATCATTAGAAAAATAAGATAACTGTACAGATGTCAGCATCTAAGCATATCCTTTTATTTAGTAAAATAACAGTAACGTATGTTTCAGTAGAGTTGGTGACACATTTCCAATGGCCATCAACATTTTATATGAAGTGGGATCATTAAAACTTGTATTATGTTTCCAGGGGTGTCGATCCGTTTTTGAGATTGGGGGGGCGAAATTTGAAAATTTTTCCAGAGTGACCACTGAGAGAGCTAAAAGCCCCACATTGGCATGACCGAAAGTTTTATTATGCGCTCATTGAAAGTGTCTTGATGGCTCGAAGACCTGACTTTGGGGGGTTTGGGGACAATAATGGGGGTCCAGGGGGCGGAGCCCCCGGAAGCTTTTAGATTTCAGACATTTGCTCCTAGCATGGGTGTTAAAATTGTATAAAATAGTGAACCTATCTCATAACATATTTTTAAAGGGCATAGCGACGAAAAGACTGAGCCTTGCATGAGATGGATCCACGTGATCATGTATACTATAGAGCCATCGATATAGTCTAGGGCATTGGGCTCCCATGAAACTAAGCAAGGGCGTCAACAATTTCTCAAAAGTGTAGGGGAGACATTGCGAGGCAGCGACCGAGCGGGGGAGGGTGTGGGAGGGGGTGTCCCCCTCCCACAGTTAGTAGGGAGCTTTTGTATTTCGGGGCGTGAAATTGTGCGATTTGGTGCACACCTGAGACAGAAACTTCACGTAATATGAAGTATATAGGTATGGAACCAAACATACATAATGACAAAGGGAGGGGGGACAATCTGCTCCTTTTTCAAATGTGGGGGGACATGATATTCCAATTTGATTTGCGTTCAGCGCATATGTACCGAGATTATTTTATTTTCTGTGACGGTGTGCTATAGATGAGGGTTTAATAAACTTCGTTTGAGGTGTGCGTTTGAGAAATTACGCTGCACAACACATTTCAAAAGGTGAGTTCCCGCAACCCAAATGAAACTTGCAATATGAGAAACTGTATGCGCGCGAAGCGCGCGGCAAAAAAGAGATTTACAGTCCTTTTCAAACTAAAAAACGGCTATTTTGAAGATTAATTATTGATAAATGTGTCTTTCCCCTCTTTGGCATTATATCACTCGATTTTTTTCTTCCTCATTTTCGGAATTATTGGGGGGGGCGAAATGATATGTTCGCCCCCCCAATATTTTCATTGGGGGGGGGGGGGGGCGACCGCCCCCCCCCTGCCCCCCCAGGATCGACACCCCTGTATGTTTCATAGAACACTGTGCTGCTGTCATGAAACCGCATTATTTTGTTTTGCTCCTGTGTAGCCTACTCTTATATTTGTACTAAACTGGAAAAATTGAACGATTTTGTCTTGGCGACATGGGGTTTTTGGTACCTCAGTTATATTCTATCCCCTGTCATTTGTTTATTTCAATTTCAATCGCTTTACATTTTTGGTAACTCTTACGAGAAGGACCCTCATTATCAAATAAAAGTAAAATTTTGCTGGTGTAAAGTTAAATCTCTTCTCTAGAAGAGCAGGATCACTGGCGACACAATATTTCACCAATTGTGCCGAGATAGTGGTTTTGACTGACCTCTCTTTTGTGCTGCTCAGTAATATTTCAAGATATACCACAGACTGTATTAATTATTTAATTTACACTATGTTTAATTTTATATTTAATTATTAAATTTAAAGTATATATAAGTAAGTCGATGAGGAAAGAGTAAATTGGTTCTTTATCATCGTTTAGATTGAAATTAAAATTAAAAGTGGATATAATTCAATGCATATAATTATAATAATTACATTTTTAGGCTACCATTTTTGTGCTTATCTTGCCAAATACATTCATAAATACTTTGTATTTTGTTGCCCTGTAATATATTTATGCTGTACACAAGGCACTTTAGATAGTCCTCGGACTGTAGACCTACAGTCTTGTTTATGTTATGTGTTCAGTAAAAAAAAAAAAAACAGATATAAGATCTCCCTTACATAATGTAAGTATAGCAAATATAAAGGCCTTTTGTTGTCAACTTTTTCAATCGCGAACAAAGCATTATGGCTCGCAGACACTTCGACCACATATATATCACTCCAAACAACTTCACTTACACGTGTCATTTCACTCCGTTATGACCTTTCCGTTGGTAAATTAACAAATTTAGCAAAATAAAGGCGATAAAAATAGCTCATAACTATGTTTTGAAATAGTTGCTATAACGGAAAAATCATTTCAATGAACTAACCTTCCAGATTAATTATGAAATAAAAAATTTAAAAAGGACAGAAGGGTTTCATGTGGTAAGAAAATAACGGGCGAGCCGTCTAAAAGAGCACTTCGGCCGATTAACGCATAAACCGCCGTCGACGCCGTGCGCTTACGTACGGAGCGTGAGCTTCTTGAGCTGAGAACATAGAAGTATGACTCCAACACTGCCGTTGTAGAACTAGAAGGTAAACTCTATTGCCCGTAGGTACCGTACCCCATACACTTTGTACATAAAGCAATGGCGGGCTGACGGTCTTGTTTACGAGCAGTATTGAACGGAGGAAGTTCGTCACAAAACTGCATTGTGGGGAAATAATATGACGAAACAATAAGAATGTGCGTAAGGCGCGCACTTTACCAAGCGCACTCACACTGTACATTTTCTATGGCAAAGATGTCATTAGCGCGTACATTTGTGATTTTGCGCGCGATGAATTTGTAAACAATTTTTGCCCTTGGCTGAGACAGTGATCCGTGTATGAAGAGCGACTCTTCTGCAAATATTGCCCTTTATTGAGCAATCATAAACAGTATTTAACACAAAATGTAACTTAAAAAGTGCTTTTATTAATGGGGTAGAAAAGGGTAACACAAATTGATTACGCTAGATAAAGAGGTGGTGAATATTTCACCGCTCAATGGGATGTATTTTATTATTAAATTCCAGATCAATATCGAAATACACAGCCTGTCATACTTTTGATGACGTTTTGTGACGTAGCTAAACTGCTTCTAATCGCATACATACCTAACCATCATGGCGGCTGAGTTTACCCCCCCTGGCTGAGAATAATGCATTATGTACACACAAATATATGAACGCTCTCTGCGCGCGCGCGCGGCGTGTGCGCGCGCGTTCCGATCCGCTATTGTGAATTAATTATTAATTGTGAATTCTGCGGGGAGGAGGGCCGACAGTCGATGTATCATCGGTAAGATACCTTATTTTAAACACATTTTGTGACTTTTATATGTACTTTTCGAACACATTTGTGTTGTGTGATGATTGGATGTTATGTTATAGAGTTCAAAAACGATATATTATGAATAATGTGAGTGTGATCGTGTTTAGGAAGTGCCCATTTTCGCGAACATACATGTATGGAGCGTGTGTGGGACTGGGTAAGTAATTGTGTACTGTAGTGTAGGCGCTTGTGTGTAGTAAAATGCTGTGTGTCACATTGTCAATACGCCAGACTGAGCGTCTGCGGAAAGAAACGAAACAAAAACAAAGACTTGAATTTGATTTATCAGCAGAAAGGTAAGTAATTGTGTAGGCACTCGTGTGTCTAAATAAATGCTGTGTGTCATTACTATTACGCCAGACTGAGCCTGAGCTGAGGCTCTGAGCTGTGAGCGTCTGCGGAAAGAAACAAAACAAAGTCAAAGACTTGAAAGTTGAAATTGAATTAGAATGAATGATTACAGATTAGATTGATCGTTAAGAGTTAAAGACGTTATAAGTTAGAAGAAAGATGGATACAATTTTCAAACTGTTAGGGAACACATCATGAAGTATTAGAGTATAAAAAGTGATCGAAGATGTCCGTATCGTGATGATCGCAAAGCAGGTCGTTGACGTCGTAAGTTAACTAACGATCAATTATTGAATGGTTGGGAAGCAAATTATATATTGAAATTCACGGTCAAATGAATGATGTCGATTGTCGGTAACTTCGTTATTTTAACTTTAAGGTCTGTAGAGTGTAGACTGTAATGTATCTTGTATGATTTAAATTTTTATGAAACATGTTTATAATAATTGAGCTTTGCGTACATAATATCCAGTAACCATTACTTCAGGAAGATTGTTAATATGTTAATTATTAATTATAACTTTCATTCGATAAGGGATGATGAAATTATAATTAATGCTGTAACCGATCATCGGATCTGCATGCCGATCCCGATCCGATCATGGTTGATCGGAGCGTTTTTGCCGATTTCCGATCATGCAGAAAAAATCGGAAGATCGGATCGGGAAAAAAAAAAAAAAAAAAAAAAAAAACCTTTCAGATCAATCGCCGTGAGTAATTTTGTAAAAGGAGAGGTAATCAGTTTGAAATGAAAGCATACCCATTACCTTGGGCTTATTCATATGGATATATGTTGCTTTGGTATTCATTTATTTTCCTAAAATATGTTTTTTGGGATCATTTTCCAAAGAAAAGAAGAAAAAAAACGATGTTTTTTAAAATTTATTTATTATTTTTTTTTAATTAGCCGATCATCCAATCTGATCTGCGATCCGATTTCGATGATCGATAAAATTTTGCCGATCCGATCAACCGATCCAATCATCAAGGTCAGTTACAGCACTAATTATAATGTACATTTGACCTTGTAAATCATGCCCGAATATGAGTCTGCAGAAGGTTCCAAAGTTCATTGTGATTTTTGTATTATAATGAAGTTCACAATACAAGATATCAGGCAGCTTGAGCATAGACATGAACCATACCTTTCTCACCTTTCTCACTAACGTCAATAAAGAACTCACAAACTTTTAAACAGAAACTAAGCAGCCAACAAGCCCAACAGTTTGACTAGAACACCCCACCCTCACCGACCTCTATCTAATCTCATCAAGCTGAGTGATGCTCCTGTAGGAGTCAATTTCAGCCTATCCAACCGAAGTACCAAAGTAAATACGACGTGAAAGTGATCCATTATCTTCAAGCTTTCCCTCATGAAAATAACACTCTAAAGTTTGTTTTGCAATAAACTCTAAATAGATGTAAATTTACCTAAATTTACAGGGGCTCTTTTATGATTTTCGGGGGCTCTTTTGGCATTTCGGGGGAGCCCCCATGTATTTTTTTCACTGCTTGGGAGCATTTACATTTCTCTTGTACCTTGTTGTTTGGCTTAAATGGTAACGACAGAATTAAAAATTTTTGTTTAGTTTAGTTTAGTTTTTTAGTTTTTTCTTTTTCTTTTTCCCTCATATAAGTGTTTCAGATTATAGTACAGATCAATGGGCAGTACTAAAAATTTAACATACATTTTCACCCTTTTTTCACTAGGTAAACAGTGTTCATTCATAAAATGTTCCCCTGTGTCTTATTTGGTATTTGTATTCAAACTTGTCATCGCTTATTTCACATTAGACTGAGAAATGGCTGATAACCCCATGCCTGCAACCAACAAGATACTGGGCAGCATGAGCACAGACATGAACCACCCAGCCTCAGGACCCACTGGACCAGCACAAGGACCAGGGCCAGCATCAGGACCAGCTCCTGGCCCAGGCTATGACCAAGGAGGAACAGGTACAAGACAAGTGTTAACAAATGGCCCTTATCTGAAATTCATTTTGTCTGCCCAACATAGCCATAAAAAAGTTAATTTAAACTTAGGGCATTGGTATATTTGCTCAATTATATTGGTCTCAGCATTTTTAACCTTGTTTGATATTTAATAGTTTTCTGGTTGTAATATTTGTAATCAGTTACTTGGAATAGGAAAAACTTAATGAGAAAATTGCTATTAGAGTAAATAAGTTATTGAGGGAATATTAAAGGGGTAGTTTAGTTTTGGTAGAGAGGGCGCTGTACATCACAATTTTTTTGCGAGGTAATGAAAACCTGAGTGTCGAATTTGAGAGAACATACAATTGTAATGGCAGAATAAACTTTATTTGGTCAAAATCGGTCCAGAAACGGCTGAAATATCAATAAATATATCTGATCTTATAATTTTTTGGGGCCCAAATAATGATTTTTTCAAAAAATAAAAAAAATGCTTACACTTTTTCAAAAATTTTCAAAAGCGTTTTTTAAATAATTGTTAATGATCTCTCTATTTAATCATTATTTCAATAAAACATCACATGCATAATTTTGTATATAAAATGGTTGAAACCAATGTCTTTTTAGAGAGTGCCCTCTTGTGTTTTAATGGCTCTTTTTTAATGATAACAGGCTTTGTACTTAGTCGTTTGTAATTTTGTATACCTATCGAGCATGGTGGAGTTATAACTATTAGTTTATAATGTTACTGTCCAGGTTTGGTTAATAAAGTTCAGCCTTACCAAAACTGTACTACCCCTTTAATAAGCAGTAACTTTAGGACACCAGGTTCCAGTCAGTAATCAATTGGTTAAATTACACTCCTTTGCATCAGGTCCAGGAATGCAGAGCCAAGGGGGACCGATGCCGAGTCCCATGCAGGGAGGACCGAGCCAGAGCCCCATGATGACACCAAGTCCTGGGCCAGGCATGCCAGGGGGACCGAGTCCCAGTCCCATGCAGCAGGGCGGGCCAGGTGGCCCCGGCGGCCCCGGCGGCCCCGGCCCCATGGGAGACGGCAACATGATGCCCCCCTCCATGAGCCCCATGCAGGGTGGCCAGGGGCACATGATGCCCCCGCAGGGCCCCCAGTCCATGGGCGGACATGCTCCTTCCTCTGGACCTGGCCCCATGCCTCCATATCAGTCACAGATGATGAATCAAGGTAAAGGAACAGCTCAGTAAGGCTTGGAATTACTTGTAGCACTGGCTTGATGCCACTGATAAAGTTGCCAAGTCTTCCTGATTTTGCAGAAGATTTCCTGCAAATAGACCAAGGTTACTGCATCGGATAGCCAATCTTCCTGATTATTGAACAATTATTGTCATTAGGTTGTATGCATTTTGTAGATATCTTCCTGATTTCTGATGAAATTTCCCTAGATCGTCCTGATTGTTGAATTTCAATGTTGGTAGCTCTGAACTGA
Source organism: Echinarachnius parma (assembly GCA_037951105.1). NCBI lineage: Eukaryota > Metazoa > Echinodermata > Echinoidea > Clypeasteroida > Echinarachniidae > Echinarachnius > Echinarachnius parma. The sequence goes on along the minus strand of JBAMJV010000903.1, from coordinate 124,143 downwards.
AAATAATTGTGATGTTACATACTCTAAAATAATGTAAATAGTTTCTGGCCCACAAAATTTTGGTTGAACTGAAATGAGATGAATCAAGGAACAGCAAGAGCTCAATAAGGCAAACTGGCTCAATGTCAGAAATATGTATTCTTACAAAATGTGCCTTTCTGTGTTACCAAAGTACTAGTAACATATTTGTTTTGGGTTCTGTTCATAAAAATTGTCCCAATTATTGTAACTTCCATGGCAACAGCTATAATGCTTGATGCTGATTGGCTGTTGCCATAGTAGTTACAATAATTAGAAACTTACAACGATTGGAAAAGTTTTATGAAACGGGGCCCACTGGACTGCCAAATGTTGGGTCAAGGCCTCCAAAAACTAGAAAAGTCTTGTATTTACTTGCCTGACTGAATCAGAAATAGGTGGTAAGAAAATGAATGAATAATTATTACCAATGTTCACCAAGTAACAACCAGTAGTAACTTTTCTGTTTTTACCCAGACAAACTCACTTTAGGGATCTACAATCTACAAGCTATGCTTTTGAATGAATCCCTCCATTTCCATTGTAACATAATTCACTTTTCACTGTACAACTACTATTTACTTAGCTTTCTTTTATCAGTGTAAGTTCTGTAAATAAGTTTTAAAATACACAGTGTTATATATTCTTGAAAAAAATGTTTGGGAACAAAACAGAAGACTGAAACTGAATAATGTTTTCCTCTGACAGGTCCCCGTCCAGGGCACAACCCCATGCCCCCACCCAACCAGGGCTACATGGGTGGGCAGTATGGTGGTCAGCACGCAGGCCAGCATAGTGGACAAGCGGGCATGATGAATCCAGGTAACATATTGCCATGGTAACGTTTTATCCAACTGTGGTCACTATACCAGTGCTAGAAATTAGCACAGGCCCGTTGGCACAGGGCCAGTAAAAAAAATAGCCTTGGGCCACCAAATTCACTGATGCTAAATTCCACTGTCCCGAATGGGCAAAAACAGATGAAACATTGATTATTTCCATTATTAGTGATACCCAGGAGAATGTTTACAACTAGAAGTGACAGGAATAATGTATAATTTATCATTATAAAATGGGTAGAAGAATCCCTGCATTCTGATTGGTCAATTAGCGTGTAAAAATTTTTTACTGATGCATGGCTCACTTTAGTTTGATGTTCGCATTTTTTTGCGCCCATTTTATTAAACAAATGCTGCACAGGCATATTTTGTGGATCGGTAAGAATTGTCTGCACTCTTTTAACTTTGGAAATGGTCTAAAACCCACTCGCTGCGCTTGTGGGTTTAAACCATTCCAAAGTTAAACTCGTGCATCCAATTCTTACCGATCCACTCAAGCCTGTGCATCATTTGTATACTAACAGTACTTAAAGGGGTAGTTTAGTTTTGGTAGAGAGGGCGCTGCACATCACAATTTTTTTGTGAGGTAATGAAAAACTGAGTGTCGAATTTGAGAGAACATGCAATTTTAATGGCAGAATAAACTTTATTTGGTCAAAATCGACCCAGAAACGGCTGAAATATCAATAAATATATCTGATCTTATAATTATTTGGGGCCCAAATAATTAGATGATTTTTTGAAAAAAATAAAAAAATGCTTGCACTTTTTCAAAAATTTTCAAAGCGTTTTTTAAATAGTTGTTGATGATCTCTCTATTTAATCATTATATTAATAACACATCGCATGCATAATTTTGTATGAAAAATGGTTGAAACAAATGCCTTATAAAAAAGCGCCCTCTTGTGTTTTAATGGCTCTTTTTGAATGATAACAGGCTTTTTACTTATTCGTTTGTAATTTTGTATACCTTTCGAGCATGGTGGAGTTATAACTATAAGTTAATAATGTTACTGTGCAGGTTTTAGCTACTAAAGTTCAGCCTTACCAAAACTAAACTACCCCTTTAAAGGGATCTAGTAACTTTGTTGACATGTGCAAAAGGTGATGAATGGTTGATGCAATGTATAATGTTGTTATCTCGTATGTCCACAGGGTATTGTGTGAAAATTTCAAGTCAAATGGACATTGCATGGCCAAGTAATGAGCGAAAATGCAAAGTGATATTCACTAACTCACTGCACTCACTTTGTACACGGTTTCAAAACTCCACCCGAGTTTTTCTTATCTGAATACTTCGATCGTACATATCTTTGTAACGAAAGGGAAATTTGAAAAACCAAAACCTGTTCCATGATTTTATTGTTAATACGAATACAACAAGGTATGAGGGACCCGCTAGAATTAAAATTTTATTTTGAGGATTTGGACAATGTTACTAAGTCCCTTTAAGCAGAAATGCCAGCATTTGGCTTCCCTTTAACAATTGATGGATGCATTGTGACAGGCAAAGATTTTACTGCAAATACTTTGTGGATTAAAGGGACTTAGTAACATTGTCCAAATCCTCAAAATAAAATTTTAATTCTAGCGGTTCCCTTATACCTTGTATTCGTATTAACAATAAAATCATGGGACAGGTTTCGGTTCTTCAAATTTCCCTTTCGTTACAAAGATATGTATGATTGAAGTATTCAGATAAGAAAAACTCCCCCAGAGTTTTTCTTCCGTGTACAAAGTGAGTGCAGTGAGTTACTGAATATCACTTTGCATTTTCGCTCATTACTTGGCCATACAATGTCCATTTGACTTGAAATTTTCACACAATACCCTTTGGACATATGAGATAACAACAATATACATTCCATCAACCATTCATCACTTTTTGCACATGTCAACAAAGTTACTAGATCCCTTTAATGCCCAGCGCAGACAGAGCCAACTCGACCCGATCCGACTGGTTTTCAGCCTGGTTAACTCAGTATGCGCTGCCTCAGGACTCCGGTTTTTTCAGTCAAGTGCCAGTCGATGGTCATTTGAGGCCGATTCAACATGTTGGATCGGCTACGACTGAGTGAAACTGACTCTAGCCTGACTGAAAACCAGTCGGATCGGGTCGAGTCGGCTCTGTCTGCGCCGGGCTTAAGTTGCCAAGTATCTGTTGGACATCAAATAATTAGTTTTGTGTACAAATGTAAGTTTTTGTGCGTTCAAACGCTTGGTTTCTATTCCTGCAGGCGGGTCTATGGGCGGACATGGTATGATGGGCCCAGGGCAGCAGTACCAGGGACCCCCACACCAAGGTGCCCCTCACCAGGGGCCCATGCACCAGGGCCCACCCCATCAGGTGCCCCCTCATCAAGGGGGACCGCCCCACCAGATGCCCTCAGGTCCTCACCAGGGTGGGCCGCATCCTGGGGGACCGCACTCGGGAGGGCCACATTCTGGCCCCATGTACCAAGGCCCCCCTCATCAGGGTCCACCTATCCAGGGACAGGCCCACCAAGGGCAGCCTGGGCACCAAGTTCCACCCCACCAGGTACTGTATGCTTTGCACTTGTTCAGGTTGACAATAGTACAAAATCCTCTCAAAAAAAATCGCAGTTGTTGGTTAACCTTATCTGTATTTTTTCATATGAAAATTCGTGTTTTTTCTTGTAATCCACATGAACCATTCTGTTTCCTACTGATAAGGTAGTTAGTTACCTTTGTGTGAATAAAGAAACAAGTGGCTTTATGACATGACAATTCTAGCTTGTATTTTGTTTTGTATTCACTTTAATAAATGAAATGTTTCGATTTATATAGTGCCTAATGCAATTGATAACCATCTATAAGGACTTTATATTATTACCCTGGTCATCAGACACTTGCTCCCAAACATTCGGCATGTGACATGCAACAGGGCAATATTTATTTGAAAAGAAAAATATAATGATTTCTTATTTAAGATATTCTTAAAAATGTACCGCTAGTTGATTGTTCACAATTCAAATCAATTACATTTGATTTGGTAACCTTACCAGCAGGGCACTGCATCCCATCCCGTCTCCGGTCAGCATCCAGGGTCTGGACCACCTAGTGCGCCCTCAGGGCCTCACTCCGGATCAGGCCCCCACCAGGGCCCCAGTCCCATGCCAGGCCAACCGGGCATGGGTGGCCATGGGCCCATGCAGAGTCAGCCCGGGCCTGGGGGGCATGCACCCATGACTAGCCAGCAGGGACCAATGCCAGGACAGAACTACATGCAGGGCCCTCCGGGGCCTGGATCTGGTCCTGGTCCTGGTCCCATGCATGGCCCACAGTCAGGCCCACAACAGGGACCGCCCAACCAGAACTACAACCCTAACAACTACAGCATGCTTCAGAGGGTGAGAGTTAATTTTTTAATCTCCAGCTTTGATTGATGTTTAATTGATCATATGTTTAAAGATATGCATGTATGTCAGAACATTAGATTTCTTGGTGAAGACAAGCACATTAATTAATTCCTTAAAGGGAGTACTTGGATAGAGGAAGAAAAACCCCAACCAGTACTATACTCATAACAGAGTGTTAGAACTTATTGTACATTCAGCTTTGACGATTTAATCAATGATTTGCTAGAAAATAAACAGGTCAGTACAAATTAGACACCATCAACTTATGCTCACTTATGCCTCAAAGGCTGATATTTTGGTGACTATTCAATTTCTATTAGAATTGAGTCAATTCAATTCAATTCATGTTTTTGTTTTTTTCCTTATGTATTTGTTCAGGCTCTGGAGTCGATGCAGGAGAAGGGAATGCAGAACGACCCTCGCTATCCGCAGCTGATGGCTATGGCTAATAAAGCTAAGCAGTACCACATGCAGCAACAGGGGATGTCGCAGCAGGGCAACATGGGGGCTCCTCCTCAGGACAGAAATGGAGGTAAAATTATTACTTCTGTTAGTTCAGTCAAACATGTCCATAGTAGCTGACCTGTATATGTGACCGGCTATAGCAAAACCCGGCACTTGTTGGTAAAAATCAAAATGTAGATTTTCATACCATTACAAAGGCCTCATCCTCATCACAAGCTTTCATTTGATGCTTTGTTCTAACAAATCAGTCAATAATTGGCGAAGATATGGTTGTTTCAATTTTACAATCATAAGTCTTTTACACACACTATGTGAACTTAAAATGCCCATTTCTTCAAAACATGAATTACCGACAAGGGAGGTTTTGCTATAGCCGGTCACATATAGTGTCCACCAAAGGTGTTCCCCTGCTGAGGTAAACAGTATCATGCATTCTGTCCATGGAGGTCCCATGTCTACAGTGGCCAGTTTTGTTCGTTTCCCATAGGTGGTCACCGCACACAAACGTTTGACTGGGTATACTTTTTGTACAAGTTTTCTCATAAACAAAATTGATATTATTTCTGTTCGTCGTACTATTATTATTTCTACATATGTTGTTTTTATTTCATTGTATTTGTTTATTTTCCTCTCATAGGATGGATTGCCCTGTGTTTTACAAAGATTTAAAAAGTTTAAAACAATCAGGATAAAAATAAACAAGGGAATACAGAAATTTATACATTATAGGCTTAACCCTAATCCCATTAGGGGGGGGGCCTTTTAGGCCCCCCCCTGTCGTTTTTTTCGACGTGCATCTAGACCGATTGGAATTTCACGTTCAAACTTCATGACTTTTTTCTCTCAAGTCTCCCGCATGTTTTGATATATAATTCACCCCGGTCGGACTTGTAGAACTGATTTTAGAGGTGGATAATTGCTCAGCCGTCACAATAAAATGCAATTTTTGTACAGGTTTCTATGTAATTCATATATCCGATGCCATGTAAACTCCAAATCTGTTACAATTGTTACATTGAATCATAATTTTGATTATTGCTTTGTTATTAGTTTAATTCATACACTTCAGAGATAAATTCTACTTAAAAAACAAAACAAAAAAAACAAAAAAACAATAAAATACATAAGAATAAAACAATGAAATACAAAAGAAATAAGGAAATATCCTTATTTCTCGAGCTTTTCTAAAAACATGAAGATTTGAAACTTCATATTTATCATTGAGATACTCAAAAGAAATTTTTTACAGAAAACCTGAAGAAATCCTGTAATTTCTCTTGATTTTAGATGAAAATCCAATTTTTCCCCAAATTCGTCAAAAATTGGCATATTCAAAATTTTAATTAATTATAAAAAAAATAAATAATGCTCAATTTTTATTTTTTTTAAAAATTCTTATTCTACTCGACTTGTTTTACGTATGTGCCAATTTTCAAGTCAATCGGTCCATTCGTTGCCGAGATTTGAGGGGGGGGCCTAAAAGGCCCCCCCCTAATGGACTCGAGTGATCAAAATAACCCAATGGGATTAGGGTTAAACTATCACTATTTATATATTTCAATTTGATGAAGTTCAAGTCTGTTCTTTCCCTTTAAAAAAAAGTCTATAAAATCTAAAAGAAATTGACTATATACACCTTTTTTTATGTGGAACTTGATGGATGAATCATCATAATTTTTGACAGTTCATATTGTGATCAAAATATGTGTGCCTTTCTTTGTAACCTTTGCAGCCTATGGTCCTGGCATGGAGGGCATACCACCCGGCCCCCAGTCCAGCTACCAGGGGCACGGCGGCCCCCAGCGCCCTCCCCCGCGCCCCTCCCCCTTCACCTCCATGCAGCTACAGCAGCTGAAGGCCCAGATCATGGGGTATAAGATGCTCGCCCGCAACCAGCCCATGCCGGAGAACCTGCGACTGGCCATACAGGGGGGACGCCCATCCAGCATGATGCAGCAGTACCCCCAGCAAATGAGTGAGTACCCACAATGATGTGGAGTAAGGAAATATGACATCATATTGCTATATCATCTATTCTAACATAATGTAGCTGTACCCGCAGCAAATGAGTGAGTACTCACAATGATGCGGAGTAAGGAAATATGACATCATATTGCTATATCATCCAACATAATGCAGCAGTACCCGCAGCAAATGAGTGAGTACCCACAATGATGTGGAGTCAGGAAATACGACATCATATTGCTATATCATCTAACATAATGCAGCAGTACCCGCAGCAAATGAGTGAGTACTCGGAAATAGCGCAGTATCATGGTGAAAATATACACATTGTAAAGTTGAAGGCAATCTGCAACGAATGAGTAAGTGCTCATAATGACGTACTGAAATAATGGCTTCACAGTCTGTTGTTTTAACGTCTAACATAATATAGCAGTTCCCGCAGCAAATGAATAAGAACACACAGTGTTGTGAAGTACTGAAATATGACATCATAGTATGTTGTCATAACATGTAGTAATAATGACCGAGAACCCACTGCTAGAACCTGCGACTGGCCGTACAGGGAGGATGTGACATTGTAAATTGTTTAAACTGCTGGTATATTGATTATAAATTGAGTCAAATTTGGTATGAATGTGCAGGTAATCGTCTACTTTATAAGACTGGAAAATTTCAGATTTTTTGCAAATTTTTTTATAGATATTTTTTTAAATTGAAAATGTGAAAAATTCACCCTTCAAACCAAGCCCGTATCCACCATGATTTCGCCGCTTAGATTGATGACGTCACCCGAGGATGCACATTCTCAGCTATATCGATTGCGCAGCGCGAACGGTGCATTTTATATACAGTAGGTTAGCGTGCATATTCTGTTGACATCTTGTTCGTGTTACTCCAACTTCTTTTGACTAAAGCACCTCGAATGGCGGACGACTTGAATTTAGATTTGAGTTTTGAAGTAGAAGATGAGCTAGACGAGACAGAGAACAGCTCTCCGATACTTCGCTCAGCTCAGCTCATTGACAATGCTGTCAAATCGTGAAAATAACTCCGTCCGATCCAGGATTATTTGTTAGGAAAATTACGTTCGTAACACACGTGTTTTTAATTTGCACGCTAAACATTCGATGCAGTGCATGCTAGCTAGTATAGTATTATTGCGCAGGCCAGCATATGTGATCTTGATCGAGCAGAGTTGTAATTTTGCATGTTGTTTGTGACTGGCTTGAATTGAACCCGTCGATTGGGCCGGTGTGTGCATGTGAGCGGGTCGTCTGGGTTAGCTGGCTGGGCCGGGGGCGCGGGCGGGTATCGAGGAGAGCTATATAGAGAAGATCGAGAGGAGGAGCGCGAGCTGAATTGGAGGCGCTGGCACCTGTACCATTCGTAAGTGCGCGGGGACGCCCGGGGTACGGGTGCATGCACGGTACACACTAGCCTATACACTCACATCGCACCGCACGTAGTATGATTTCACTCGCAGACTAGGTGATTTATTTACCTGTATTTTTACATTATCAGACATATAAATGAATAAAAGAATACATTTACAACGAATATAAGCTGTTTATGGGCATTAGTTCAAAAAGTTTGAACCACCATAATTGTATATAATATAGTTAAAACAACCACGGAATCCCCGGTATAAAGGGGTATAAATCCGGTATATAATGTGGTAGAAACCGAGGCTTCTGATTGGATAACCCCTCGCTCTACGTCAGTACAACACACCCGGCTATCGGACCCCGCTCGTAGCGGGATTGTGGTTTTGAAGCAGCGTTTAATATTTTCATTTTTTTTTTCTTTTTCGGATGTGCGAGTACTTGGAAAGTGATACTTTCATTTTCTGTATGATTTGAACTTTTTGGAAAGATGAAACTTGGCTTATGTTGCTTTTTCTTTGAATAATCACTTTAAGATGCAAGTATATTTTGTACATTTTTGTAAAGTGCCTAGAGATGATTGTATATTAGGCGCCATAGAAATCAAACATATTGTTAGATTTGGGACATTGGTAGTGGGTTGGAACTGGCCAAATGCCTGCTTAGCAACTGGTCGGTCGCAAATGTTTGGTTTAGTGTAGTGTATAAAGTCTTTTACATTTGTCCCTCAGCAAGACAAACAAATACAAACATCAATCAAAACATTGTCATTATAATGACTATTCCTTTGTCTCTGTTTCACCAGGGAGTGGTCAGTCCCCTATGCAGGGTCCACCAAACAGCAGCGGTCAGATGCCAATGTCCTCACCCAACCAGTCATGGAGCGGTCAGCATCAGCCGAATGACCCTCAACGGCCAGGCATGCCCATGAAAGGCATGATGCCATATGTAAGTACTATACCATTAGTCAGGCCTCCACACTAATTTTTGTCTTTACTGGCCCGTTCAGTCAAGTAAAATCATACATTTTTATATTTTACTTGCCCCAATATAGAACATACTTGACCTCTTACTTATAGATGAGATTTACACATACGAAATTAAATTTTCTCTCGTAGTTGAACAATTGTTTAGCTGCCCGATTGGGCAAGGAAACTTGACAATATATACAATTCACTTGTCCAACACCACAAGCTGGCAAATGCTAGTGTCGAGCCCTGCATTAGTATATCTGTAACATTCTGTATGATCATGATGGTGCAGTATATGAGAGAGCTTTTGGGATTGGCAGAAAGGAAGGTTTCATTATATGAAAGCTTACCCCTTTACTCATTCCTCTCTTGATCCCCACAGAATCAGAAGATGCCCCATCCCATGCACCCGCAGCAGGCAGGCCAGCAGCCTGGAGGGCAGCACCCCTCCTAGCCCAGCCAGCCCCCCTACCCCCCCGCCCCCAGCTGGGATCAGGGGGCCAGCCTCACGCATAGCCACCTTTACCTTGCATGTATTTAACCTTCTCTCTCTTGTTCCTCACAGAATCAGAAGATGCCCCACCCCATGCACCCACAGCAGGCAGGCCAGCAGCCTGGGGGGCAGCAGCCCGGCCAGCCGCCCCAGCCGGGATCCGGGAGCCAGCCCAATGCACAGCCACCTCTACCTCCACCAAACTCCAACGTCACCACGGTGGTGATGCTGCAGGCCAAGCAGAACAAGCTGGTGCCTGTCAGCAAGCCAAAGGGTTTGGACCCAGTGGAGATACTTCAGGAGAGAGAAAACAGGTATGTTTAGAGAAAAACGTCTTTCCTCTCCATACTACCACCTCCTCATTTTCATAGAAAAATAAATAATGCCTTCACTAAACTCCAACATCACCAGTCACGATGCTACAGGCAAAACAGAACAAATAATAGTGCCTGTTAACAAGCTGGAGGGTCTGGACCCAGTGGAGATTCTTTAGGAGAGAAAAAATAGGGAGGTTATTCACAGCATCTTCCATTGACTCTCCCCTTTACGAACCACAACATCCAGACGAGTACCTAAAGAGAAATGTACCTTATTAGATGCAAATAACTTTTGTCTAATCAATGGATAGATCAAGGTGGATTTAATTCCTGTATGCTTTTCTATAAATAAGTTGTCCTAGAGAAAATGTTAATGAGCAAACATTTCTCATAATTTTGTTGTCTTTCTATCCTTCAGAGTTTCAGCACGAATCGCATATCGAGTCCAGGAGCTGCAGAGCGTTCCGGGCAACCTTCCCGATGACCTCCGCGTCCAGGCCACCATCGAGCTCCGAGCCCTGCGACTCCTCAACTTCCAGAAGCAGCTTCGGCAGGACGTGGTGGCGTGCATGCGACGCGACACCACCCTGGAGAGCGCCCTCAACATCAAGGCCTACAAGCGCAGCAAGAAGCAGACGCTGCGCGAGGCTCGCATCACAGAGCGTCTGGAGAGGCAGCAGAAGATGGAGCTTGAGCGCAAGCGCAGACAGAAGCACCAGGTTTGATTTTGTTTTGTTTGGATTTGATTTTTTTCTTCTTTCTGATTCTGATTCATTTTTATTTTCAACATTAACCACATGATACAAAATAATTATACTAATAATAAGGAAAAAAATATGTTATTGAATATTGAAAATAAACATGCAAAATGAATAAATTGATTAACATAATATTAAAGTAGTATATGTAAATCATTTTTAAATGGAGTTGTCCTTTCATATTTTGCATTTCTCCTCCCTATTCTAAGAATATTTGAGCAGTGTGATCGCACACGCCAATGACTTCGGCGAGTTCCATCGTAGCGTGCAGTCCAAGATCACCAAACTGTACCAACACAGAACATGAATAGAAATGAATAATTTATTAATGGAGTTGTCCTTTCATATTGTGCATTTCTTCTCCCTAATTTAGGAATATTTGAGCAGCGTGATCGCGCACGCCAAGGACTTCCGGGAGTTCCATCGCGGCGTGCAGTCCAAGATCACCAAGTTGAACAAGGCGGTGATGATCTACCATGCCAACACCGAGCGGGAACAGAAGAAGGAGAGTGAGCGCATTGAGAAGGAGCGTATGCGTCGTCTCATGGTGAGAACATACATGTAGCTCTTGGATTATTTTCCGTCACTCTTCCAGGAATTTGATTACAGTGGAGCCTCTTTATAACGAAGTCCTTGGGACCATGAAAATTACCTTGTTATATCAGGTATCTCTTTATATCAGGGTAAAAAAACAACAACAGAATATAAGGAGCTGGGACCAGCAAAATTACCTTGTTATAAGAGGGTTTTGTTATATCAGAGCTCTTTATAACGAGGTTCCACTGTATTTTGATAGCTTTTCATACAAATTTACGAATCATAATTCATGTTGTTTTACGTGATTATTTATTTTGTAACCAAAACATGTTTATTTAGCATATTTAGTAAATTATAAAATTCCCCTCTTCCTTCTTTATGGAAATGATTGTAAACTTGCATACAAATTAATAATGAATGTCCAACCAAAGATAATAGAAAGCTTATGTGATAGTCGATCAAACAAATATGGGAGCAACAATTATATAAGGTTTTGATCATCTGTCATTAAAAGTTCAACTCAACATTATTATAAGTCATGTTGTAGTCTTTTAAAGCAGTTTTAGGTTGATATACTAAAACCAGAGCTGCAGAGCCTCTTCGAGTCTAGATTTTCCCACATCCTGACAAATAAACGTGAATATCTCCCTGATTAAGGAAAGCATTTTCCCATCGTGGTGCATGTATTTTATACCTGTATCCCAGACTGCTGTTTCAAACCTGAATTAGACATGTGAATGTTGGTTAGTTCTGCACAAGAGAGCGATTGAAAAATTTAAGTACAGTAAAAATGATTGGTCATTCACACTTCTCTGTGGCGTCTAAATCCATATTGCGCTCTAAATCCTGATCACTGGGAAAACTGTTTGCTGAGTCAATCACGCATATGTTTCTACCCCCTGTGAGCGACGTTTATTTATGCGATAATTTGCTCATCGAAAAGACTCAGAGCGCAAGCGATTACTGTATACACGGCATTGCGGAGTGACGCTCGGCCACTCGTTTCATAAATTTTGACCACCTCAATCTTTCTTTCCCGCTTTCACCCCACCCCCATGTAGGCTGAAGATGAGGAGGGCTACAGGAAACTCATCGATGAGAAGAAGGATAAACGTCTTGCCTATCTGCTGGACCAAACTGACCAGTACATCGAGAATCTTACACAACTGGTCAAGCAACATCAGGACAACATGAGGAAGATGAAGAAGAAAAAGAAGAAGAGGGTAATAAAGAAAGAAATTATGAAGTGTGTAGTTTTCACCATTTATAAGAGTAATGCAATTAATAGAGGTACAAACGTCTTGCCTATATGCTGACCCAAACTGACCAGTACGTTGAGAGTCTCGCACAACTGGTCAAGCAACATCAGGACAATATGAGGAAGATGAAGAAGGTAGAAAATGAGGAAGGGAATTATGAAATAAATTAAATTGATTGTAGAATTGACATATAATAGTAATAATAATAAGAAGAGGTAGATGATAATTAAATGAAGCGAAATCTGGAAGCCGTTCTTTCACCGTACGATAAATAAATTAATAGTGAGTAAATCAAATTTCAAATTAAATGAGGTGAAATCTTCGAAACCATTCTTTCACTGTAGGTAATGATGTTAAACTCTTCAGGACTGGCTCCAAAAAATACAAAAAAGCACGTTATATACCAAAATCTAATACTCTTGAATGGGTTTAACCGGTTCAGGGGGGTGTTTCACAAAGATCCTAAGTTGATCTTAGCACTAAGATGGTCTTAAATATTATGGAAAGCCATTAGTGTTTTATAAAAGTTACGTTGAAATGCATCAAATGTTGATTCAAATCATATATATTTTCTAATTATCAAAGATATTCATAATCTTCACATAAAATTCATGAAATCTCTTTGATGATTAACAAATATTTATGATTTGAATCAACATTTTATGCATTTCAACATAACTTTAAGACCATCTTAGTGCTAAGATCAACTTAGGATCTTTGTGAAACACCCCCCAGGACTGATCCTGAAAATTCTCGGGCTACGGTCTATGGAAAATGCATGTTTTACCCAAATCAAGTACTAAAGTACTGAATGGGTTAAGATATGAGAATGCATTGCACCCACTTGCGCATCAACAAAAGACAAATTTTTGTTTTTCCTCCACCCCCAACCCCAAACTCAGGAGCCTGCGACAAGCGAGGCACTCAGAGAAGGGGTGAGTTTATTCCCTTTCCCACAAGAAAACCCCAAAGAAATGAAATGCTCCTTTTTTTTTCTTGCTTGCAGTGACTGCATCTTGACATTATACTTATTTATTTATTTATTTATTTGTTTTTATTTATTTTTTACTGCAGGGTAGGCCTGTTCAGTTATGCAAAACTGCTTTACAAAGGCGCCCTGCAAATGAACAATAATGTTCATCTCTTATACATTTACATGTGCTGATTTTGTCCCTTCTTTTTTTCTTCTTATTTTCCTCTTTTCTCCTTTCCTGTCATTCAATTATTGTCCGTACACCCTCTTATCTAGAAATTATTTTTTCCTATTTTGTGTTGAATGACCCTACCCCCCCCCCAAAAAAAAATGCCCCTTCTATGTTTTACTTTTTACTTTGATACATTTTGTCCGTGTCAGTCACTGATAAATGCTCGCTTTACTATCCCATAATTTCATAATCTCTCTATTTGTCTGGATAGACTATTTGTCTTTATATGTCTGTATGATTTACCTAGCTGTAAATTTTCTTGAATCTGCCTGTACTTGTACTTTACGTCTTTCTATCTACTAAACCTATCTCCTGTATCTGTTTCCCTTTTGTCACTTACAATTAATTTAATAGTAAACTTTTAAGCTTGACAAAATTGACTCTCTTGGTGGTATTTGAATATTATATGCGTCAATTTCCCTCTAGGCTTGACTGTTTTCATCAGGAAATTTTTGAAATTTATTTATTTGTTAATTAATAATTCTTTAAATTTATTTATTATTATTTTTCCCTGGGGGAGAGGGGGGGGCTTCATTTTTAGCCTGGCTGCATTGAAATTCAGCAATCTATTGCTTTAAAATTGAAGAGAATTTACTCTTATGAATGTTGGGGCCTTTTGGGCATATTGGGAGCTAAATTCTTATATCCTTATATTTTTCCTGATTTTCATGGAATGAAATTCATTGTAGAAGTTTACATAAATGCATTCCACACTTCCTACAATCTTGTACACAAATAAGGGAGCAACCTGCTAGAAACCACCTATATATGAAAACTACTATTCCTGTTTTCCTAAAAAGTAGTTTGATGTAAATAAAACTGTCTATACAGACCACTTGCTTATAGAGACCACTTAGTTGCCCCCCTTCGTTGGTATTTATGGACAGGTTTTACTGTATTTCAAACCTTTTCAAACCTGTCTTAGTGGCCACCTGCCTATAGCAGCCAACCTTTCTACAGTGACCACTTTTCTTGTTTCTCCTAGGTGGTCAGTGCCTATACATGTTCTATGTCACACATCTCATTTTTGTCTCATACCTTTTAGTTTCCTCTCCCATGCATCTAAAGTTAGCTTTTAGTTGCTTTACATACAGTTTATAGTTGCATTAATTACCAAATAATTATAGTAATTGCAGTGATGGCAGGTGTCATTACAAAAGTTTATTTCAAATGTTCATAGGTATGATACTGTATTATTATAAAAGTTATAATTGCTTGATTGACCTAATAGTTTTATATTTTTGGTTCAAGTCTTACTTCACATATTGTGTCATAACATTCTGGGGATCAATGACATTGATTGCAGCATTTCTACATGTAGGTGCAAGTTGGTAACTTTGTCAAGTGCTTTGTAATTGTTCCAGCTTCTTTGAATTCACTAATGAACGTGTGCATTTTCTTGGGGATTTACTCAATAAGTTTATTAATAGTTTATGTCATTGAAAACATACAATGTAGTACACAAATTCTCATTATAAATAATAATAATAATAATATACTCAATTTATATAGCGCCTAATATGATTGATAATCATCTCTAAGCGCTTTACAATGATATTATTATTATATGTGGTTTTTTTCCACACTCGTAAAGATAATCTTTGCCCCCTTTTTCAAAAATCAAATTGATATAATAATATTCAAATAAAATGTTATTATAGTTATTGGATAGGGACTTAAATGAATACACTGCAGCTGATGTCATGTTGTTTATTTGCTTGTATCCTAAGTAACTTCCACTGTGATGTGAATGCTAAACAAGTGATGGCACATGGATTTAGAATGTTAATATCCCTGAATATAATCTTGCACCTTTAAGTGCAAAAGATAATATTAAAAATGATGCTTATTATTATCATCATAATCATCATCTCCTTCATCATCATCATTAACATCACCATTATTATTTTTATCATTATTATTATTACATGAAAATATCCTTTCAGTTGATGGATGAGAGCAGCCAGGCCAGCGACATACCGGTGACCGTGATGAACCAGAACACGGGTGATGTGCTGACCGGAGAAAGGGCGCCCAAGGCCAGCCAGCTGGAGGCCTGGCTGGAGATGAACCCTGGGTACGCTGTGGCACCCAGGGATGAAGGGGAGGAGAGTGGATCGGAAGAGGTGAGCAAAGACACAAGATGAAATGGACTGAAGGGTGGAGAAGATGATGATGATGATGATGATGATGATGATGATGATGATGATGATGATGATGAAGATGGTGAGGGTGATGATGATGATGATGATGATGAGAATGATGATGATGATAATGGTGGTGATGATGATGATGAAGAAGATGGTGATGATAATGATGATGATGATGATGATGATGATGAAGAAGAAGATGGTGATGATGATGATGAAGAAGAAGATGGTGATGATGATGATGATGGTGATGATGATGATGATGATGATGATGATGATGATGATGAAGATGATGGTGATGATGATGATGATGATGGTGATGATGATGATGATGATGATGATGATGATGATGATGAAGAAGATGAAGATGAAGATGATGATGAAGAAGATGGTGATGATGATGATGATGAAGATGTTGATGATGATGATGAAGATGGTGATGATGATGATGATTGTGATGATGATGATGAAGAAGATGATGAAGATGATGATGATGATGATGATGGTGATGATGATGATGATGAAGAAGATGGTGATGATGATGATGAAGATGGTGATGATGATGAAGATGGTGATGATGATGATGAAGATGGTGATGATGATGATGATTGTGATGATGATGATGAAGATGGTGATGATGAAGATGGTGATGATGATGAAGATGGTGAGGGTGATGATGATGACGATGATGATGTGGATGATGATGGTGATGACGATGACGATGATGTGGATGATGATGGTGATGACGACGTCAATGAAAACAACAATAATGCTGATAATAATGTGGATGTGTATGAGTATTATAATGATATGGTTTTGGTGATGATAATATTGGTAATGATTATGATGATTAGGAGGAGGAAGAAGAGGAAGAGTCAAAATAGAGGCAAAATAGATGAAGATGAATGGATACAAAGAGTGTAAGTTTTGTGCATTATTTTATCATTCAAACTGTGCTAGAGACTGTATTTCTTGCTTGTTCTATGCAAGGAGGAGGAGAATTTGCTTACCAAAATTGTCTCTGTAATCTGCTGTCATTTTTGTCAATTTCTACCAACTAGTTTCTAGTGAATACATAGAGTGTACGTTGTGCATTATTCTATCATTATTCAAACCGTGCTTGAGACTGTATTTCATGCTTGTTTTGTGTTTTTTTGCAAGGAGGATGAAGACGAGGAGGAGGAGGAGAAGGAGAAGGAGGAAGAGCGGACTCCCACCCCTGTCCAGAGGACTGACCTCACGGGGAAAACAGCTCAGGAAATTATACAGTAAGTAGAACAGAGACGTAACAGCAATGCTTGACATAAGCATAGGCCCGCTGGCCCAGCCCCACTAAAACTTAGCTATACAGGCCACCACATTTCATAGATGCTAAATTCCTCTGGCACAAATGGGTCACATAATAAAACATAATTTTACTTGGTTTTCTTTGTTTCAGCTTTCAGGTTTCTTGCCACTAGAATTTAACAAATTTGTACTTGCTCGACCGGGCCACAAGGCAAAGAGTTCAATTTCTGGCATTTCCAACAGTGTCACATCTCCTTCCAAACTCATCTTTTTCACCTTTTTGGGGGCATATTTTGTGTGTACACTCTCAATGTTAGAATAAATGTACTAATAACATTTTACTAAATTTTTACTTTGTTTTGTTATTGCCATCATTATTTTTCAAATTTTGAAATCACTTTTGAAATTAATACGGGAGGTAACTGGCTGTGGTTGTGGTTGATTCTTGGTTTGTATTATTCTTGTACATATATCGTAGCCGTGTATTGTCATTGTTTTATTATGCCTCCGCCCACGAAGTGGCCGGAGGCATTATGTTTTCGGGTTGTCCGTACGTCCGTCTGTCCCGTTTTCGTTCTCGCGATATCTCAAGAACCGGTTGACGGATCAATTTCAAACATGGTATGAGGTCATGAGGTGAAAGGTCAAGGTCATAGGACTCTATAAATACATGCTAAAATAGCATGTAATGGCAAAATGTCAAGAACTGAATGTCAGATTTCAATCAAACTTGGTACCTGAATGTATCTTAGGGGACTGATGTAGTCAGACAATTTTGGAGTCATGAGGTCAAAGTTCAAGGTCACATAATTCATAGATGCGAAATAGCTTGTAATTGTAAAAACTCAAGAAATGAATGTCAGATTTCAATCACACTTGGTACCTGAATGTACCTGAATCTTATGGAGCCAATGTAGCACTACAATCTTGGGGTCATGAGGTCAAAGGTCAAGGTCACAGGACTCATTATACATGTATATGCCAAAATAGCTTGTAATTGTGATATCTCAAGATCTGGTCGATGAATTACCATCAAAATTGAGTTTACAGTATTAATTCAGTGCATGATAATTTTGGCTTGATGTACAAATTACGTGAAAGCGGAGGCATAATTTTCGACTCCGCGCAGTCGAAGATCCATCTAGTTTATAATCATATATGATGATCTTTATATCATCTTTGATGTAAATATTGTAATTTTCATTTATTTGCTTCCTTCCCAGCAGGGAATCGTCTGTAAACGACGATGAGTTCAAGACCCCAGACACGGCAGCTTAAATGGCCGGGTATAACACCATACACATCAGTGTATAATCCTTGTTTTGTATGATCATCATTGTTAATACATGTAATTAACATTATTCTCCCCCTGTATAATCCTTGTTTTGTATGATCATCCTTGTTTATACATGTGATTAACATTATTCTCCCCCTGTATAATCCTTGTTTTGTATGATCATCCTTGTTTATACATGTGATTAACATTATTCTCCCCCTCCAGGCACTCGTCTGTAGACGACGAGTACAAGGCCCAAGACACGCCGGCAGACACGACGGCCAGGTATTATAGCCTCGCTTATGCCGTGACAGAAACTGTCATGACACACTCGTACCAGAGATGCCAACTAGTACATTTTTATCGTATTTAGTACGTTTTGTTGATGAAAATACGGCAGTACGTTGTCTTAGCAAAAAATATGTTTTTTGTTGTTTCCCCATTCTATAGTAACGGTCAGAAAATGGCAAAAAGAACTACGTTGAACCCTGATAAACTAATGCTAATTCTAGGTATTTTGAATATATCACAAAGAAACAAAACAAACTCATAAAACATTGTGTGATCGACTGAACCAACTTTTATATTAACGCAAACATATAGAGTATTTTTGTTGTAAAAATTGGCTTCACGAAAAAAATATGATTTTTTTTTTCTTTCTCGAGGTTGGCTGGTCATTAAATGTTAATGAAAGAGCAAACATTGCCAGTTCTTACCAGTAAAACATTTTCCTGACATTTTACAGGCCCGGGGCCAACTGGCCAGTGGTAGTGTCGAGTTTTCGTGAAAATCTGATTTTTCTCTCCAAAACCTGATTTTTTAAAAAGGATATTCAGTCTGTTTTTTTGTGTCAAGAGGTTGGCATCTCTGTTGTACAGTCAAACCTGCTATAGCGACCACCTGTCTATAAAGACCACTATTATTGACTCCCTTGAAAGCAGTTGACATGCAAATGAACCTGTCTATAGAGAACGCTAATCTTGACTCCCTTGAATGCAGTTGACATGCAAATGAACCTGTCTATAGAGACCACCTGCTGATAAAGACCACCCTTTCTGTCTCCCTTGGGCGGTATTTATAGACGGGTTTGACTGTATTATAATCATTATTTTGTATGATCATCTCTTGATCATCTCTTCTCCAGAGAATCATCTGTGAATGACGTTGAGTTCAAGACCCCAGACGCGGCAGCGGAAAATGGCCGGGTATAACAGCATCGCTCACACCATCACCAAAATTGTTTTGTGACACTTGTATAATCATTCTTTTGTATGTTCATCTCTTGAGTGTATATTGTCATCATTGTTTACTGACGTCATTCACCTTCTCCACAAAATCATCTGTAACCGATGACGACTACAAGACCCCATACATGTCGGCAGAAATGGCCGGGTATTACGGCATCGCTCACGCCATCACCAAAATTGTTTTGTGACACTTGTATAATCATTCTTTTGTATGATCATCTGTTGAGTATATATTGTCATCATTGTTTACTGACGTCATTCACCTTCTCCAGAGCATCATCTGTAACCGATTACGACTACAAGACCCAGACATAATACGCGTGGTTTGCGGTTGCACCATGTGAGAGGGGAGGATTGGTGAGTCCTGAGAAGGACTGATTGTATTCTTTCTAGGATAGTCCTAAAAAGGACTGTTGGTGTAGTCCTGAAAAGGACTGTTGGTATTCTTTTTCGGAGAGTCCTAAAAATGACTGTTGGTAGTCCTAGAAAGGACTGTTGGTAGTCCTAGAAAGGACTGTTGGGAGAGTCCTGAAAAGGACTGTTGGTATTCTTTCTAGGAGAGTCCCAAAAAGGACTGTTGGTAGTCCTAGAAAGGACTGTTGGGATAGTCCTGAAAAAGGACTGTTGGTATTGTGAGGAGAAGGTGGATGGTAGGAGAGGCTCGACGTTTCGAATAGGTTGACTATCCGTCGTCAGGAGTTTTGGCAGGATTGGCCGGGTATTACCGCATCGCTCACGCTGTCACCAAAATTGTCACGACACACTTGTTATAATCCTTGTTTTGTGTGATCATCATCGTTTATAATTGACATTATTCTACTCCTTCTCTAGAGAATCATCTGTAAATGATGACGAGTACAAGACCCCAAACACGACAGTCGATATGGCCGGGTATTACGGCATGGCTCATGCCGTCACCGAAATTGTCACGACACAGCCAGAAATGCTTCGCAACGGAACACTCAAGGAATATCAGGTAAAAGGGTCGGCAATTTCATTAATTTGTCCTTATATCCGTTTGATTAATTAATAATGATGATAATAATGAGCAATTTTTGTATAAAGTGCATAAAACACTTATCGTGATTAAGCATGTCCCTATGTGAAAGAAAGACAAAGAAACAAAAATACTCAATGGAACACCATCAAGGAATATCAGTTACAGGGGCTAATTTTCAACCTTGCCTACATTAAACAAGTACCCTGAAGATCATTTTACTTTATAGTGGAGGTGTTGTGGCACCATCAGATAAGCGCTCGACTTTCAAACATGCGAGTCGAGTTTGAACCCTATTGTGCCCTGGCACTTGTGTCCTTCAGCAAGACACTTGATTCACATTGCTGCTCTCGCCTCAGGAGTATATATATATATATAGGTACTAATTGGGTGTTAGTTGGCCTGTAGCGGCCTGAACAGCTCGGGCTAGTATGCTTCCCAGGGAGTTAAAATGGTGCACAAGATAATTGCGTGGGTTTGAACTATATCTGATGCATAAGCGCTATATAAATGTAATCTATTATTATTATTATTATTATTATTATTAACTCTGTCAAGTTACAGGGGCTCTTTTATTATTATTTTCAGGGCCTTTTTTCCACTGATGAAGGTCAGCAATGTCAATAGTTTGTCCTTAAATTTGATTTAACTCTCGGAGTGAAAAGGTCGACTCAAGAACCCCTATAATTAGATGTAGCGATTTGTTCCTAAATTCGTTTAAGGGATCTAGTAACTTTGTTGACATGTGCAAAAAGTGATGAATGGTTGATAAAATGTGTATTTTTGTGATCTGATATGTCCACTTAGAAATGTGTGAAAATTTCACGTTAAATGGATTTTATATGGCCGAGTAATTAGCAAAAATGCACAGTGATATTTGCCAACTCATTGCACTGACTTTGTACATAGTTATAACTTTCCAGTGGATAATTAAATCGTAAATATCTTTTTAAAAAAAGGGAAATTCAAAAAACCAAAACCGTTTCCACGCTTCTATTGGTAATACGAATACACCAAGGTATGATAGAACCACTAGAGTAAGTTTTGTGGATTTGGACAATGTTACTAGATCCCTTTAACTGGGTCAAGTGGATTAATTGCAATTGAATTTGGCACTCGGAGGTTTAAATCACTTGGTAACACAACGTACGATCAGTTTTATGATCAAAATAAGCACGTTTTGAAATATTGTGTGATTTATTATTAAATACCCCCTTTTTATATCTCCTGTAATTGTAAACCAAAATTAAATGATACACACCATGTAAAAAAACAAAACAGTTACTGTATATCGTGTTACAGAAATATGCTTATTCTGCATCTATTCTATTCTTATCCCGTTAGGTTAAGGGTCTGCAGTGGCTAGTGTCACTGTACAACAACAACCTGAACGGAATCCTGGCCGATGAGATGGGTCTAGGCAAGACCATCCAGACCATAGCCCTCGTCGCCCACCTCATCGAGAGGAAGAGGATCAGCGGACCATTCCTCATCATCGTCCCTCTTTCGTAAGCTATTCTCACATATATTTGCACAATTCATTTGTTCTTTCTCTTCTTCCGTATAGTGACCACAATTAACTAGCTGATTATTCTGTCACTTTAATTTGGTTGTGATAATAATAATAATATACATTATATCCCTCATAAGATCGTTTTACCATTGTATTTGACAAATGATAGTTTTGGACAACATGCGCAATCCCCGCGCAAACATGTGACCGGGCTGTTAGCAAAAAATTAACACTAAAAGTTTGTTACGCGTTCGTCCCATAGATCATGTGTTTAAGAAAAATGCACACGCGATCAAATTTGTGCAGTACTCTATGGCGCACACGTTCTAGTCACGCGATTGACATTGCTGGTAAAAACTAACACCCTGGGAAGAAGAACGCTAAGACAGCCAATAAGCACATCCGTGGGAGCGCTAGCACGCATTCATTGCGTATGTGCGCAACTGCCAGCGCGTTGGTGCGCACTCAGTTTTGCGTCTTTGTGATTGTATGCGCAAAATGACAATGACTTTAAGCGTATTAGATGCGCCCAGGTTCTGGAGGCTCATCTGGCTTCATTAATGTCGATTGATTTTAATATCAAAATTTACAAGCGATTTTATGAAATATTCAACAGATTTTCACTTATTTTGCTATAAGCTGAACACAATCACTGATATTGATGAGTGATATAAAACAACTAACGAATGTGCTTGATTGTGATAGGCAATCTATTACCTCGGTGGGCTCAAAATGACTATTACCCTCAGCTACGCTTCGGGTAATAATCATTTTGAGCCCACCTCGGTAATAGATTTGACTATCACAAGAAGCCCATTCGTTAGTTGTATACTATTTATATAGCGCCTATCACGATTGATAATCATCTCTAAGCGCTTTACAATTATATTATTACCCCGGTCATAGGATACAATGCAAACCAGCACACATTGTGTGCACCATCTCCACTCCCTGGGGAGTATTCCTTCCAAGCGCTTAGTGGGCTCAAGAAGATCATTCACATAAAGGCTTTCACCTCCTACCGGTCCCCATTTATACACCTGGGTAGAGAGCAGCAATTGTGGATAAATTGATGTGCAGGATGTGGTACTAGTCTGCCGGGTTAACACCCTACTCTTTTCGAGAAGTAGACTAGGTTCTTTTCTGTGCATGAGATGTGACTGTCTCATACAAAAGACCTCCATTTATCGTCCTGTTTTACATTATTGCTGTCAGAATAGTTCTCTATGTGCACAGGCTTTTGATAGCCTTGAGAAGCTAATGATCTGGGGGTTGTTTCACTAAACACTCAAACCGATCTTAGCATCTTTTTAAACGCTAAAAGTCGATCCTAAAATTGCTTTTAGTGTTCAGTGAAACACCCTACTGACATTTTGGGTCAAAAGACAAAAGGTTGTAGGGTTAATGTCAAAATAATAATAATAATAATAAAAGATATTTATAGAGCGCAAATTGCAATGAGCCTCTAAGCACTGTTATTATTACCCCGGTCAATGGATACACACTTCAATCATTCCTCCACACAAATGCACATTTTCCACTCCCTAGGGAGTATTCCAGTCAGTCACCTGTTGGGCGCACACAGTGCTAAGGAACCACATTCCCATCCTTCCGGGTCCCCATTTAAATAGCTTGTTATTCAGATACACCAAAAGCCAATTTGTAACTAGAGTATAAAACATGGGCACCACTATTCTGAGTCGGATGTTTAAAGGGATGCCTGTAAAGTGTCTAACTCCACGAAAATTACTTGGAGCTTCCTCGTTTCTCTTCTACCGTGTTGTTTAGCTTATGGTAAGAGAAGTATAAAATAGGGTTAGATTTTTTTCAAATGCCCCTTTAGTATGACGATATCTATCATTCAGCTCAAAATCGTTAATTAACGGTCATAAGCCTCACAAACGTCTGTTGTAAAAGCTGACGCATATTTTCGCTTTTTTAACCAGGAAAGCAGTGTTCCTTTTCAATGAAACTTCCACACATCATTCGGACATATCTTACAATGATTTTGGTACAGGATTGAAGTCTCAAATGTCATTTTGGGCAATATCTGACACTTTACAGGTGCACCTTTAAAGTTTAATATTACATATTCTAAGCAGGGCTTGTACTTAGCGGTGGCCTGGGTGCCAATGGCCACCAGACATTTAATTTAGCCACTAGAAACTCTTGTATTGCCACCAACAAATTAGGATCTACAAAACGTTGGTGGGAGTTTTATCTGATGTGCCATTTGGGCCTCCTGAAATATAAGCTGATCCAGTGACATTGTCATTGCATGGAACAGGTTTCAGTTTTCTGAGTTTCTCTTTCGTTATAAAGATATCTGTGTTTGAAATGTTTGAATTTGAAAGTCTCCCTGGGAGTGTTTCACCTGTGTACAAAGTTATGGCAATGAGTGAGTTAATATCACTGCATTTGTTTGCTCATTACTCTGCCATCTACATACATGTGTAAAATCCATTAAACTGTAACTTTCACACATCACTCTGGACAAATCGGATCACAGAAATACATATTTGATCAACCCTTAATTTATTAGTTTTTGCATATATAGTGTAGCCAAGAATTATTTGGACACCTTGAAAAATCACTTTAATTTAAATGATGCTAGAACAAATTTTGAAGAAATTGTTTGGTAAAAAGCTGCCTAAAATTCATTGTATGTGTTTATTAGATGCTGCTTTGTTGAAATCAAGATAAAATATAAGACCATTTTTGAAAAATTATCAAAATAGTTAGTTTCCTATTTTTCAGGGTGTCCAAATAATTCTTGGCTACACTGTATATGTCAACAAAGTTAGTAGATTCCTTGTTAATTTGTTTGTACTCCCCTGTTTCTAAATCTCCTCAGCACGCTGTCCAACTGGAACCTGGAGTTTGACAAGTGGGCGCCCACTATTATCAAAATCCTGTACAAGGGGTCGCCGCAGGTCAGACGCACGACCGCACTCGGCCTGCGCCACATCAAGTTCAACGTCCTCTTGACAACCTACGAATATGTGATGAAGGATAAGAGCATACTATCCAAGGTGAGATAGTGATGAACTTCATTATCATGATTCAAGTTTCCATTGATTTTCCCATATGCAGATAAAAACAACAAAATAATACAGAGTATACTCACTGCATTTAGAAGATATAACATAAGTAAGACATAGAAGGAAATAAAGAGGAGTGTATTTTATCTAGCGTATGGAAGGTATCGTGGCAGGAAGTCATTGACTTATAAAATGCCAATACCTAAACATAATATGAAATATAAATAATTATATATATAAGAATAAAGCAAGCCCTAGGAAAAGAAAACATGATGACGATGGTTATGATGTTGATGATTGCCTTTAGTCTTCACATAACATGTGTAGTGTATAACATAAGTTCACGTGAACAAACGATGAAAGGGATCTGATTCGTTTGTATTTAACCCTGAATTTGTCTTCCAGATCCGATGGAAGCACATGATAGTTGACGAGGGACATCGCATGAAGAACCACCACTGCAAGCTAACTCAGATCCTGAACACCCACTACAGCTCTCCTCACAGACTGCTGCTAACTGGCACACCCCTACAGGTAATTATGAGATGGTGATGATGATGATGATGATGATGATAATGATAACAATGGTGGTGATGGTGATGGTGATAGTGGTGATGATGATGATGATGATGATGACAACGGTGGTGATGGTGATGGTGATAGTGATGGTGGTGATGATGATGATGATAACAACGGTGGTGGTGATGATGATGATGATGATGATGATGATGATAATGAAAGTGGTGATGATAATGATAACAACGGTGATGATGGCGATGGTGGTGGTAGTGATGATGATGATAATGGTGGTGGTGGTGGTGGTGGTGGTGTTGATGAAAATGAGTCCAATGATGACGATGATGATGGTGATGATTGTTCTTTCTTGTACAGAATAAGCTTCCAGAGCTGTGGGCCCTGATGAATTTCCTTCTGCCCAGCATCTTCAAGTCTTGCAGTACCTTTGAGCAGTGGTTCAACGCTCCGTTTGCAGCCACAGGAGAAAAGGTCAGTGCTAAGGCAGGGCTTGACACTTAAGTCCTTGTCACAATGAAACCCACAATGATGTTGTCGTACGAAATGTAATTTTCTGTCGTGGTTGAATTTTGTACGACTGTCGTGGAAGTGGTCAGAATTAAATTTTAGATGCTTTCATGCCAGGAAAAGATGGAGAAGTCAGAAGCTTTTGTAGTCATCTAATGTAGGAGTAACAAAATGGGAATCGTGCAAAATTTGTATGATCATCGCATGAAGTAGTTGATTTTGTACGAATTTCTCGCGATTATCTCACGACAATCTCACCAATGACGTGTGATTGTTGTGAGATTGTCGCAAGAAATTACACTAATTTGTTTAGCATCCACATGTAATAAAAAAAAAAAAATTCAAAAAAAAATTGTAACTATGATGATACATTGAAATTTCATTTATATTCATAATAATGTTCCCTCTCTTATATGTTAATGTAGGTGAAGCTGAATGAAGAAGAGACCATCCTGATCATCATGCGTTTGCACAAGTCCCTTCTCGTGCACCATCTCCACTCCCTGGGGAGCATTTCTTCCAAACGGCAATGAGAATATGATAATAATGCTCTTCTTTCATTCCCTCCCTTGTACGCAGGTTGAGCTGAATGAAGAAGAGACCATCCTGATCATCAGGCGTCTGCACAAGGTGCTGCGTCCCTTCCTCCTCAGGCGACTCAAGAAAGAAGTGGAGTCTCAGCTGCCAGATAAGGTAATACATGACAGTAGTAATGCTTTTATAAATAATATTTTTCATGTAACCTATGCTCAAATGCGCTTTTACTTTTCAAGAAAAATATTATTTCTCTGGCTTAAGCCGAGCGGCCCTGATAAGACGTTATCAAGCATCTCAAGGAATTTATTCCTGGCAGGTCGCCATTAATTACACCTGGGTTGAGTGCAGCAATGTGAATTAAATGCCTTGCAGAAGGACATAAATGCCTTGGGGGTGGGGGGGGGGGGGTGTTTCACAAAGATTCTAACTTAACTCTTTAGTTGGACCGTACAATTAACACATTTAAAAGCAAACAAACAAGTATTTGAGACTTCCAACAAAAATAGCTATCAATTATTTCAAGGCTCCTTGATAATAATAATTGATTGTATCAAACTTCAATAAATTTACAAAGAGTTAAGTTCAACTGGAAATTGATCAATTTCTATCTCGGGATCTCATGGTTGGGAGGTATTGATATTTGCTTTTTGTCACTGCTGTTGCAAAAACAGTTTTCCAAGTTCTTGAGCATAAGTATCCAGACTTTGACAATATTAACCAACTCTGTATCTTTCTGATAAGTACTCTTGTTATTCACACCAGGTTGAGTATGTGATCAAGTGAGACATGTCTGCCTTGCAGCGTCACATGCAGACCAAGGGAATCATGCTCACTGATCGATAAATAATCGATAATCTGTTACGATTTGTGTGTAATATTAGTCTTTGGTTGAATATTTGATCCTTTGTTTACCTGAATATTTGTTTTATTCTTTATCCACACCAGGTTGAGTATGTGATCAAGTGCGACATGTCTGCCTTGCAGCGTCTGTTGTATCGTCACATGCAGACCAAGGGAATCATGCTCACAGACGGCTCAGAGAAGGATAAGAAGGTACGACTCATAAGCGTTCTTGGATCTTGGATAATGATAATGATGATGATGATGACACAAAGAGAATCATTGTTATTATTATTTTGTATAATTGATTATGAATGACTATCTAAAGAAATTGGCCTTAATTTCTGATAGTGGAGGTGGTGGTGGTGGTGGTGGTTGTGATGATCATGATGATTTTAGTGTTGGTGATGATGATGATGGTGATGATGATGATGATGATGCTGATGATAATAACAATGCATAGATAATTATTTGGTCTTTGGGACTGATTATGAATGACTATTTAATATGCCGGATTCATGTTATTTTGTTGTTGTTGTTGATGGTGGTTGTTTAAAGGTTTTCTCCCCTTGGCTTGACCTCTGCAGGGCAAAGGTGGCACCAAGGCCCTGACCAACACCATCATGCAGCTGAGGAAGATCTGCAACCATCCCTTCATGTTCCAACACATTGAGGTGAGTGACTGCCATTCAACCCATTCAGAACTGGTCCCCAAAATACTCGCGCTAGAGTCTATGTAGACCGAAAAATTGTTCGTTATAATTACTTCGCTAGCTTGACGGTCAGATCACGGGTATTTAACGACCAAAGTATAGGGGGGAAATCGTGTGTTGAAGGATAATCGTACGCGCGCAACTCTTAGTACAGCGTTCAGTGACGCGCGCTCGCTAACTGAAATTGCTTCAAATCGGCTTGCGACAATTGATAACATTGAGTCAATAAGTTCCCAATATCCGACTTTTTTCTTTATTTTGCATCAAATTGATTAATTGTATGTATCAAGTATAAAACATAATACTATATCTGTTTCAAGGCAAATTCAATATGACTTGCTTTTAAGCAAAAATTACAAGTAAAGACGAAGATATCACAAATTTCGTGCAGATTTCGTCCGACGCGCGGCGCGTGTCTCCCATTCATTGTGTCCGGCTTAAAAGTTGACAAAATGGCCGCCTTAACCACAGAGTCTATGGCAGATTTATTTCAACACAGCGCGAACACTTGAGATTACCGTCTCGTAATGGGATATAGTAAAATATCTGATATATAATAAATCCCATGAAGAGACGGGTTTTTCTGTCTAGAGTCTATGGAGAATACATGTTATAGCAAAATCAATCAGTCCTGAAGTAAAAGGGTTAAAGTGATCCCATTACTTTATAGGATTTTCCCAAAAATGATATCACCGTAAGATTCTTCTTAATGATATGTGATAATTTTATAGAAAAGGAACAATGCTTAATACCTAGTGACAAAAGGTAAAAATTAATGTCAGATTTTATCCCCAATTGTTCTCACTAAGTATCTGGATGCGGTTACTTTTGACAACAATTGCCCCTTTAGTATGACGATATCTATCATTCAGCTCAAGAGCGTTAATGAACGGTCATAAACGTCATACAGTACTTCATTGTAAAAGCTGACACATATTTTCGCTGTTTTAACCAGGAAAGCAGTGTTCTTTTTCAATGAAACTTTCACACATCATTCGGACATATTTTATAATGATTTTGGTACAGGATTGAAGTCTCAAATGTCATTTTGGGCAATATCTGACACTTTACAGGTGCACCTTTTTAAGTAAACAAATATCCCCTGAATCCTCTACATATCACATGTTAGGATCTATGGAAAACCTATTTTCAAAATTGTTGTCAGATCATAAATAAGCCAACCTAGCTTTTCTGCCTTAAAGGGTTACCAATGAATGGTGTTTAACAACAAAACTTGTTCTGTGGCATTTGTAGGAGTCGTTCTCTGAGCATCTCGGTGCCACAGGGGGCATCGTCTCTGGGCCTGACCTGTACCGCGTGGGCGGAAAGTTTGAACTGCTGGACCGCATCCTGCCCAAGCTCAAGGCCACCGGGCATCGTGTCCTCTGCTTCTGCCAGATGACCACCCTCATGACCATCATGGAGGACTTCTTTATCTACAGAGGTACGCTGATGATGGTGAAGATGATGATGATGATGGTGATGGCAATAATGGTGATGAGGTGGAGGATGAGGGTGATTATTGTGATGGTGTTGATTGTGATGATGATGATGGTGATGATGATATTGTTCATAGTGATAGTGATTGTGATGCTGATGACAATGATGAGATAGAAGAATGATTGATGATAACAGGGAGGAGGAGGATGTTAATGATGGTTGTGAAGGTGATGGAGATGGTGATGGTGATGGCGAAATGGAGGATGGGGATAACTGTTGTTGTCGAGCCCACCGAGGTGGAGGGAGACTAAGGGTTCCAAATTGCGTCTGTCTTTCCTCCGTCCGGCCGTCCGTGACCCTTACAAAAATTTGAATAACTTTCCAACCCTGCATCTGTTTGTGACCAAACATAAGTAGGTCAAATGTCAAATGAGGTCAAATGTGAAAGTTAACCTGTAAGAGTCTATTAGGATTAATAGTTTTCCCACCCTGATTGGTAGATGCCCATATTGGCCTCCATGATATTCTGGGGTCAAAGGTCACTTGAGTAGGTCAAATGTGGTCCAATGTTGCATGAATGCGCGCAAGTGGGCGAGACACTTTCCGGCCATCACTTGTTTTATTTTTTATCTTTTTAGGATTCAAGTACTTGCGTCTTGATGGAACCACCAAGGCTGATGACCGCGGACTGCTACTGCAGTCCTTCAACACCAAGAACTCTGAAACATTTATCTTCATGCTAAGCACCAGGGCTGGAGGTCTGGGGCTCAATCTACAGACTGCTGACACTGTCATCATCTTTGACAGTGACTGGAATCCACATCAGGTAATTAACTGTACCACACAGCAAAAATATAACATCGCACAAACAAAATGGAACGGGACAACGCTAGTAAAAGAAAATCTTGTGCATCCTTGTTCTTAATCCATCTAGAATGACAAATGTTGAATAGTGCCCCAGTGGCCATTTGAGTTTTATTCATTGGTATTTTTTCTTGCTCCATCATAACAGGATATGCAGGTGCAGCACCGAGTTGAATCTAATTTCTTTGAATTTATCTTTACATAAAATTCACCCCCTACCCCTATTTCCTCTCGTTTCTGGATAACAGGATTTGCAGGCGCAGGACCGAGCCCACCGCATCGGCCAGAAGAACGAGGTGCGCGTGCTACGTCTAATGACCGTCCAGAGCGTGGAGGAGAAGATCCTTGCCGCTGCCAAGTGGAAGATGAACATGGACAGCAAGATCATCCAGGCCGGTATGTTTGACCAGAAGTCGACCAACTCTGAGCGTCGAGAGTACCTCCGATCGCTGCTGGAACAGGACGCAGATCCAGATGAGGTAAGACGGCCGTTCCTTTCTCATAGCAGACTTTAAACTGTCGGTCCCGTGTGTGGGAGAACCAATCCTCATGCACGCTAAAGAACACATCTCATTTTTTCGTAAAGAGCAGGGAGAAATCCCGGTGCGTGTTTACACATTTAAATAATAGTGCGGGAATAGGTAAATTGTTTTGACCCCTCGTGGTCCAGCTCAGTAAATACTTTGTGTAGTTTGAAAAATTGTTATTTGGGCATTAATGCCTTACTTGAGAAATAGCTTTACTCTATTTGGGGTATAAGCTTACCTGTATGACACTATATGACACACTAGTGTTGCGGTGTCGTTAAAATGATTACCAAACCAAACCAATCCTTTCTCATAGCAAGGCAGTGACGTAGTGTAGTCGGACTAATTATTATGAATTCTTTTTGTTTTGCTGGAGGGGAACATTATTCTGATTGAAACGGTCAATCAAATGTTTAGCACTCCGTATTCAAAATCTACCAGCCAATGGACATCGAGCAAAGCTGCAATAAGACCAGTGATTTCAAACTGCAATTTTGATAGAGGAGAGTGAGCAAATTTGTATTAATAATTCTCATTGTTGTTTTGCAGGAGGAGAACAGAGCTACAGAAGACGAGACCATCAACCTGATGATTGCACGCCCAGAGGAGAATTTGAAATCTACCAGCCAATGGACATCGAGCAAAGGCGCAATAACACCACTGATTTCAAACTACAATTGCTTCTTTTTGTTAAATTTGTATTTACATCTGTCATTTTTGTTTTGTAGGAAGAGAATGAAGTACCGTAAAACTCCGTGTATAAGACGCACTCGTGTATAAAACGCACCCCCAACTTTCTATTTAAAAAAAAAAAAAAAAAAAAAAAAGTTTCAAATTTTTTTTTTTTTTTTTTTTTTTTAAGAATATTTTTTTTTCATGAATATTCATGAGGTAGCAATGCTCATTAAATATGCAAAATACTAAATTCATTAATAACTTTTTTGTTGAGATAAATGTATAACCACTGTTTAGAAAATTGAATATTAAATGAGTGCTACTACTCATGAATATCTGAATATTCAATTAGTAGCAGTGTTACTGCTTAAAAACTTGCATTTTGTTTTGCTAACCACTATAATTTATGTAGGAAAAAGGTATATTTTGATAAATGTTCCCCCTTATATCAAGCTCTTGTCATGCCCTAGACCAGTTTAATATGCATTAAACATGACTACCGGGTGTCCCAAAAAAAAAATTCTAAAAAAATTTTTTTTTTTTGGCTGTACCTGTGTATAAGACGCACCCCCCACTTTGAAAATTTTCTGACGGAAAAAAAGTGCGTCTTATACACGGAGTTTTACGGTACCAGATGATGAGATAGTCAAATATAAGATTGCCCGCTTAAAAGAGGATTTCGAGATCTACCAGCGCATGGACATCGAGCAAAGGCCATTGCTCTCGAATTGCAATTGCTTATATTTATCAAATCAATTCTTGTTGTTGTTTTGTAGGAAGAGAATGAAGTTCCGGATGACGAGACTGTCAACCAGATGATCGCGCGCTCAGATGAGGAATTTGAGATCTACCAGCGCATGGACATCGAGCGACGACGCAACCAAGTGCGCGATCCTAACGGCAAGCCCTGCTTGATGGAGGACAGTGAGAAAATTTGTATTAATTCTTCTTCTCATTGTTTTGTAGGAAGAGAATGAAGTCCCAGATGATGAGACAGTCAACCAGATGATCGCGCGCTCTGAGGAGGAATTTGAGATCTACCAGCGCATGGACATCGAGCGACGACGCAACGAAGCGCGCGATCCTAACCGCAAGCCCCGTTTGATGGAGGAGAGCGAGCTGCCCTCCTGGCTGGTCAAGGATGAGAAGGACGTGGAGAGGCTGACCTTCGAGGAGGAAGAAGAAAAGCTATTTGGACGTGGCTCGAGACAGCGCAAGGACATCGACTACAGCGACCAACTCACGGAAAAGGAGTGGCTCAGGGTATGTTCCTCTTTTGAGATTTTTACAAATGAATACCTCTTTTTTTAGACCCAGAATATTGTTTTGCGTAAAACCCTGATAAGTAATTTGTTGACATGCAAGGTCATGGCCTGCAGCGACACGCTCACGGAAAATGAGTGGCTCAGGGTATGCACACATTGTGATTTTTGTCAAGCCCACTGAAGGTGGAGGGAGACTAAGTGATCCAAATTGCGTCCGTCCTCTGTCTTCCGTCCGTCCGTCGTCCGTGACCCTTACAAACATTTGAATAACTTTCCAACCCTGCATCTGTTTGTGACCAAACTTGATCAGTAGATGCCCTATATTAGCCTCCATGATATTCAGGGGTCAAAGGTCAAATGAGGTCAAATGTGAAAGTTTTGGGGTAAGAGTCTATTAGGGTTGATAACTTTCCAACCCTGCATCTGTTTGTAACCAAACTACCGGTGCCCTATATTGGCCTCCATGATATTCTGGGGTCAAAGGTCACATAAGTAGGTCAAAGGTCAAATGAGGTCAAATGTGAAAGTTTACCTGCACGACTCTATAATGGTTGATAACTATTCAACCCTGCATCTGTTTCTAACCAAACTTCATTGGCATGAATGCGCGCAATTGGGCAAGACACATTACGGCTATCGCCTTGTGTTTGTTTTTCTTTTACATTCTGAAATTAGGTCTGGTTCTCGATGAGTAAAGAACAGTTCTTTACTCATCGAGAAACAGCCCAAGCTGTAGTTAAGAACTACAACTGGGCTCTTGGGATGTTTGAGGACTATGTTAGATAATTCGAGGGCAAATTACCCTCAGCTCTCATATATTTTCTTTTTGCTGGTTACATGGCTTAATTGTTAACTGTTATCCCTGAGAATAAAGATTGAACGTTTTGGTGATGTTTAGGGAAAGTTACGCTTGCATTGCTCAAGATATTTAGCACAGTAAAAAGAAGTGGTATTGCCATGGCATTTAATTGATTGCCAATAATTTCATCAGTCAAATGTTAATTCATTATTTTGTCTTCAGGCAATCGAAGACGGCAACCTGGATGAAATCGAGGAGATCAAGAAGGAGAGGAAGCAGCAGCGTCGCTACAAGCGCAAACGCGACAGCGACGATGAGGGGGATGTTGAAGAGTCTACGCCCCAGCCCAAGCCCCAGCGTCGCCACGACGACGACGGGGAGAAGCCCAAGAAGAGGCGGGGGCGCCCCCCGGCAGAGAAGCCCACCCCCAACCCCCCTCACCTCACCAAGATGATGAAGAAACTGGTGGAAGTCATGGCCAAGTATAAGGACAAGTAAGAAAAGAATTCAGGATTAAAATGATAAATGAGCGCAGGCCCGCTTGTTGGGGGCTACCAACAGATTACATTTAGAGTTAGTGCATTTTTTTTTACATCACATTTTCCGTGCCCGACTGGTCAACCTGAAATAACAAAATTGTTAAAGTTTGTATTTCTCATGGGCCACCCATTTCTTGTGTTCATACCTGTTGTGCTTTAATCACTTTTTTCCCACTATAATTATAAATCCAGCAAGACTAAAGTCCCCCCATTCACTCCTGCCATTCTATTATTCTATACAGTACTGGCCGCCCTCTCGCACCACCATTCTTGCAACTAGCCCCAAAACGTGTCTTGCCCGACTACTAGGAGCAGATCACTTTATCGTTCCCCATGCAGTCTATTGAAGACCCAAATGAAGACCCACTTACCCCCTTACCATTATCTTCCGTTATTCATACAATACTAACCCTTACCATTATCTTCTGTTATTCACACAGTACTGGCCGCCCTCTTGCGCCACCCTTCCTGCAATTGCCGCCTAAGCGTGTCTTGCCTGACTACTACGAGCTGATCACCAAGCCCATGGACCTGAAGAAGGTCAAGGATCGCATCCGGCAGCACAAGTACCGTTGCCTTGACGACCTGGAGCGGGATGTGGTCCACATGTTCCAGAACGCGCAGATCTACAACCTGGAGGGATCGCAGGTGAATATATAATCAAATTGTGACATTGATGATAATGATTAAAGTGATGATTATGATGATGAGAATAATTGTAATGATGATGATCATGATAATTCTTATAGAGACCACACTGAAAATGATGATAATGGTAGTGATGGTGACACTGATTGTGGTGATGATAGTGATGGTCATGATGATGATAATGGTTGTGATGATTGTGATTGTAATGATAATATAGATGATGATGTTAATGACTGAGAAAAAGATGGTGAAAGATGATTTTAATTTTGATGATGTTAAGGGAAGTCAAGAGGAAGTTTGATTTCCAGGATGATTTTAATGTCCCTGATAAACATTGTGTCATATTCTCTGTGTACGCTACTTAACAAGAAATTCTACTGTCTTCAGATCTATAGTGCTGCACTCAGTTTTCACGATGGCCTGCAAGTGTTTAGAGCAGCAAAGACACCTGTCTCCAAATCTGGTGCACTCGCTAAGGATTCTCTGATTTATTTATTTCATGCCTCTAAATATGCTGTTTTAACTCAGAATTCGGTTTTCACCACGTTTTACAAGTGTCTGGAGCCTCTTTATCTGGTGTCTGACTCAAAGTTCTCTGATCTCAATGTTTACTGTCTGTCAATGTTAGCTCTCTAAATCTGTTTTCCTATCTCTAGATCTATGATGACTCCATAGTGCTGCACTCAGTTTTCACCACGGCTCGCAAGTGTCTGGAGCAGACGGGACGCCTGCCACCCCAGCTGGGAGGAAAGTCAGAGAGCGAGAGTGATAGCGACACGGAGGACGAGGAGGAAGGTGAGGATAAAGTCAAGTACAGTAGAGCCGCGTTATAATGAATACCTTGGGACAATTGAAAATTACCACCTAGGGGCAAATTCACAAAGGACCCAATTGAGTGCAAATTAATACCATCCTATGACATGTTGTTAATGACAATTAGTTTCTGCACAGATTTCACTATTTTTCATCATGTGTATAACATGGAATATTCAATAGTAAAGTTATAGTGGTGTCAACTTCACGCACATGTCTGTCATGATGTGACACTCCTGGCTCTATTATTACCCATGGTCATCAGGTACAGTTCAAACCTAGACAATGATACCGCTTACTTTATCAAATCCCTGGGAAGCATCATAGTCATATGCTGCCACTGGCACAAGACTGATTAATTCAGTCCCTTGATTTAGACTGGCGCCACAACACCTTCACAATCCAATTTTTCTATGTCTGTCTTTTCTTTTCAGCTCAAACGCCCAAACCCAGAGGACGAGGGGGCAAGGGCAAGGGGGATGATAAAGGGAAGAAACCCGCGAAGAGAGGACGACCACCACGCAAGGCCGTCGTCAGTGATGATGATGATGACGATGACGACGACGATGATGATGAGGATGGCAAGTCTGATCAGGACAGTCAGCAACAGAGTGAAGTAAGTTTGTAATACTAATTAAGTCTTTTGTATTTGTAAAGGATATTGGTGCCGGAAAAAAACAATGGGTTACTTCCCATGACAGAAACAAACCAATTAGTTGAACTCGGTTGGGAATCTTTGACCAAGACAAATTTTACCAAGTTCGATCAGCAATTTGGGTTTAGGTAGTTTTTGTTTTAGAGAGAATTTAGTGACATAATGTCAGGTTTCAAGTTTAGTCAGATTTCAACAATACTGTGTCTGGAAAATTGCCTCTTTCGCCTATCAAAGCCAATATGATGATTATGATGAACCACAGCATTTGTATGGCACCATTTATCTGCTTCAAACATTCAAAAGCGCCCGCTCCTCCATAAGGTAACTCATTTACTGCACATTTGCTTTAACTCCTTGAGTGCCAAGCTTGCATTTTTGCGAGTTACAATACACACAAATGCCATAGAGCATTAAAATCCCTGGCAATTTAAGAGTTAAAAGATCTTTGAGATCTTTTGAGGCCTGCTTTGAAACCTTCAAGTTTGTAAGTGTTACGAAGAACAGGAGGCTAGGTGCATTCCTCGGATAAACTGCACAGTAATGTTAAGAATGACCATTTCAATGTGTATTCATCACTGCTTAATACTATGGCGGGGGAAAGAGGCAAAAATTGAACAACCTGTCTAAATTCCCAAGCTGATTTGTTAATGATTTTATTATCGATTAGAACAATTTGAATGAGTGGAATCACTATCACTCAATAAGCATAACCATTGAATGGGATTTTAACCCATTATCCACCATCCATTTCCTTCACATTTCTTCAGGACGACACCGACACGGAGGACAATGATGCGTCCCGCGCTTCGTCTAGGGGTGCGTCCCCTGCTCCCGGAAAGAAGCGATGAACACAAGTGGCCTGCACATTGTCTAGGTGTGCCTCCCCTCGGGAATGAACACATGAGTCAGAAGCTTATCTATGACAAGTCTGTAATTATCTGTATGCTGGCTTTTTTTAGTACATACATGTGTGATACATTTTTATTCTATTTTTTGATCGGGAGGGGTGAGTAGTATTTGAATAAGGTGGATGGGGGAGAGAGTAAAGGTTTTGAAAATGGGGTCCCTATCTAATTTATTAATATGGCATTGTCAATGTTGCATATTCACGTTCAACATACTTTGTAGCAAACACTTATTTGGTGCATATTTGTGAGGGGTAGACGTTGTAACTTGTTGTATATACACTTTTTGTTTTCACTGTGTAGTATAGCGTGGTAAAGACCGACTTTGATATTACTGGATTTTCATGTATAGCTGGTTAGTGAACATCTTTTTTTGTACATCTTTTTGTTTTTGTAAATAATGTCATGTTATGTGTTTTTTTTTCAGTTAGTAAACATGAAGTGACTGCATTTTTTATAAATTGTAGACATATTCACTAGTTTTGTTCATTATGTTAATTCTTTACATCTCTGTTTAATAGATTCACCCAAAGATGATTTGATCCTATGCTAAAATGTCATAAAATCTCATTAACAGTTCGTTCTTATTTAACAATTTGTTCTTATTTAACTTGAGTCTTCATATGTGGACTGGATTTTTAGAAGAAACAATATGTAATGTTCATGTATCAATGTAAGTTTAGAAATCAATCGTACAATTGATAACCATTCCTTGAATTATTTGTAACACGTGTACAATGAATGAATATTTAATTGCTTTTCATCTCTGTAACTGTATGCATGCACCTGTTGAAGGATGTCAACATTTTTGGTGATACAGTGGAACCTTGTTATAACAAGGTGCTTGGGACAATGACCTTGATACAAAAATTAAATAAAATTACCTTGATATATCAGGTATCTTAATATATCACGGTAAAATAACAACAAGAGCTTGGACCAGCTATAAGAGGGTTTTTGTTATATCAGAGCTCTTTATAATGTGGTTCCGCTATAGTACCTATTTAAGACGGTATGAGTAGCACAAATCTTTTCTGTTAAACATACTTTTCCTCTTTCTTAAAAGTGTTTCTCGTCTATTTATGTGTGAAGAATAACATACACAGAAGATAAACCTCATCTGCAGGTACATGTATGAGTAGCACAATTGTACCTTGCTTGAATAAACCCTTCCTCTATTTAAATTGCTCTTTTTCATCTTCATGGATGTGTGATGGATTACATACACAGAAGATGATAAAACTTCAGAAACAGATTCCGGTATGAATAGCACAATTAAATTGTCTTAACTTCAGTTTTTCTCTATGTTAAATGTTATTTTTTCATAGATATGTGAAGCGCAACAAAGAGACAAGAGACTAACTTGGTCCTCATTATTGTATTTATTAATCTGGCTGGCAGAGAAAGAACCCAAATCATGACATTTCATGCTTGAAACTTCAGTAAAAGTCAAATTATTAAAGTAGTGAAAGTGGTAAAAATGTAAGCTGTTGATTACTGCTAGTGACTTATGCATATTTTCATCAAACCGCAAGGTTTCAACAACTAGTATAAATAAAAGATACTGTGCAGCTAGGCCTCATTTGTTTGATCTTTTCCTATTGTTGTAAATGTCCAATTACCATTATGGTAATTACCATAATGCTCCATGTTTATTGGCTGTCGCCATAAGTTAAAATATTTGGACATTTACATCAGTTTGAAAGGTCTTGTGAAATGGCGCACTGTGTTGATGTCATGAATTTTGCAGGGGGGAAATTCAACAAATTATTATTATTATTATTATTATTATTATTTTTTTTTTGGGGGGGGGGGGGGGGCTCCTGTTCAAATATTTTAGTATGAAAATAGCATTATGAAATTGAGTTTCTCTTTTAGGCAATTTGGAGGCTAAACCACCCCTGAGCCCCCATATTTTTTTTCTCTGCTCAATTGTTCAGTTCACCGTTCACTACTCAGTTGCGGGGGTATAAATGAAATGGGAATTATTGGACCAAGGTTTAGCTGTCCTTGGAAAGTTGCATGTGATTGATACATTGTATGTGATTTGTACATTAATTGACAAGTGGTGTTGTCTGATACATCAAGGTTGTGAAGGCAACAGAAATGGAATGCATTAAATGAGATGTGCACACAAAAATCGCTCTTGACCGTGTCTTTACTTCATGTGGTAACTCACTGCGTTTGTCCTTCAGCTAGACAATGAATTCACAATTGCAGCTCTCTATCCAGTTGTATAAATAGGTACCATGGTCGGGTGTTCATAAACCTTCATGCCATTGGCAGCATATGGCTAGCATGCTACCCAGGGAGTTGAGAAAGTATGCAAAATCATTGTGTGGGTTTGAACTGTACCTGATGACCATTGGTTTATAATAATGGTTTTGTGCTTAGAAACCCTGTATAAATATATAAATGCAAGCAATATTTATTATTATAAAGTGATCCATTTACTTTGTCAAATTTTTGAGCTTTCACACTACTCTTGTACCTCGTTGTGTGCTTATGGTAACAGAGGAATGAAATGGGTTTCGATATTTGAAATTGTGGAGAAATTTATGATCAAATTGAAAGCATTCCGAAATGCTTTCCGATTGTATTCAAAATGAATGGGCAGTAGGTGATCAAATCTGAAATTGTCACTTTTTTCTGAAGTTAATGGATCACTTTAATGCATGGCTTATCTATGACGAACATTATATTTTATGGTGAAAATCTTCCTTGTTCACATTTTGTTTATCTTCAAAACTTCATACTTTCTAGCATTTAATCAGTACAAAATCGATGACAGATACAAAAAAGAGCAAACATTGCTTTAATTATAACAAAGTAGAAACATTTATTGCAGGTACACTTGTACATATTATTTCAATACAAGTTCAATATAAGTTGACTAGAAAAATCTATTTCCATTATTGTTATCAAGTGGTATGAAATACATAGATTTAAAAAATGGTATCAAAGATAATATTGTTACTAGAAACTATACAGAAAATCACACACTTTGCTTTAGAAAAATTCATGAAGCATAATTATGTAGTCCAGCTAGGGATGCACGTCATAATGTGACAAGTATCATAAGGAAACTACAAAATCATTGTTTTTTTACATGAATACAAATAAGTCCAGGGAGGTGTTTCACAAAGATCCTAAGTTGAACTTAACTCTAAGTTGGACTTAAAAAGTATGGTAAGCCATTTGTAGCCTTGGAATAAAAATATATTCAAAATCAAAAATGCAAGTACATTTTAGACTTTTCATAAATCTCGCATCAAGAACATGACATCTCCTTGATAATCAAAAAATATTAATGATTATAAAGACCATTTTATGCCTTTTAAAAGGACTTTTACCAACAAAAATTCAAAGAAACTAACGACTTTCCATACATTTTAAGTCCAACTTCAAATTAGAATCTTTGTGAAACATCCCCTAAATATTTCTCCCTGTATTTCATATGACCAAGAACAACCAATCCCTTGATATGCCAACTTTATGCAAAGAACAACATTTATACAAATTTGCTTGTCTGCTTCTCGTATGAATCATGAATTGAGTTACAATTTCAAGATGAAATAGAAAATTGGAGATGAACATCCTTATTATAGCATTACCATCAGATTAAGTTTGCAAATATTGCTTTTGAATATTGAAATATTCACAAATAATTGACAAAAACTCAGATAAAACTGACCTATTTTGGGTCAATTTTGGGCAAAGGAGCTATATAGAATCACTGCCCATCCAGAATATTACTGTGTACGCCATATATTTCGCAAGGGTTTTATTTTTGCGAATCACTTGTGAATCGCGAAATTAACAACATGCCAAAATATTGACAGCAAATGCAAAGCCATACACATACCTGTATTGCATGCATTACTGCACTAGCATCTCTCTCAATACAGGCAAACACATACACAGCGGCCTAAACTCCGCTGCATGCATGAAACATCTAAACGCGAAATCGTTGTAAAGTCCCGATTCACGAAAATGTATGTACGCAAAATATATGGTACATGTTTACCAGTTAAACCCATTCCCATTGAGATTTTGAAATCCCCATAAACTCTATATAGCCTCTGGATTGAATCTGAGGTAGTTACTTTTGCAAACAGTCAAACCTGTTTATGGTGACCTCCCAAAGGAAACAAAATGTGCCGGGCAACTGTAGACAGGTGACCTCTCTGCAATGATACACTTTTGGTGGCCACTATAGGCAGGTTGACCGCTAAGACAGGTTTGACTAGTTTTTCTCTGCAGGGGATAATTCTTGCCATTTCGAGTGCCAATATAGGCAGGTTGGCTACTATAGACAGGTGACCTCTTAAACAGGTTCTAAAACAGGTTTTGACTGTCTAAAGGTAAAACCAAGTGCCTAATAGGTTACCTTCCCCGACCCCCTGCACCACCCTTAGCCCCCCTGCTACTAACACCTGTCCTGAAGATGCCTCCCCTACCTGGCCCGCTGCCCCTACCCCTACCGAACCCTCCCCCTGCCCCTCCCCGCCCCCCAAACCCTGGCCTCCCCCCTCCTGGCCTCGCCCCTGAAGGACCAGCTGCACCCCCTTGCTTGTCGCCCCCTCCTCCATCCTCCTTGTGTAAGAATTCCCAGAGGAACTTGGCGTTTCCCTGGTGGGATAAGATCGCTGCCAGGCGTTCTTGGGATAGACTCGCGAGCTCGGTGAAGTCGGCAACGTTTCTCATGATGCGCCTGGAATGACAAAGAAAAGCAAAGACTAAACAACTTTTTAAAATATTATTTTGTAAAATTCTGTGGGGGGTATAAACTCCCAGAGATTTGAGCCAGATGTTCCTGCAAGCTCGGTGAAGTAGGCAACTTTTCACATTATGGGCCTGGCATGGAAGGAAAAAAGAAGCATATAGTTAAAAGACAATTTTTGGTAGGTTTTCAATATCTTGGTAGCATTCTGCAGGTATAGGAACCCCCATTTAGTCTGTGTTGTTTCCCCCTTTGAGTGGAGTTTATAAACAAGTTCCAACGTACAATTATTTCTTTTCTACTCACCAGCAGTTCTTGATGTTGATGCCAGGCAGTTTGAGGAGCATGTCATACGGTCCGTGGTTGTACATCTGTTTGGTGAGGGGTGACGCCTCATCCCCTCCCCCATCACCCCCTTCCTCCTCCACACTGATACTGGCTGCTACTGCTGCATCGGGCTCACTGCGCCCATTCTGTGGGTTTCAATTATAAAGGAGACAAATTATAACAAAAATCTGGTCAGTTTCCTCTATGTTTTAATTTGATTTCAAATATAGGCGTGAATTATCATTATTATTTTGCATTTCCAAACCAGACTGCAAAATCGAGAAAAGAACCAACTGAATACAACATTAATGTCACATACAAGAGCTGCTACTAGTGATTAATGCTTAGCATGTGTATTACAACCCGTGGTACATCTGCTTGGTGAGGGGAGACGCCTCATCCCCTCCCCCATCACCCCCTTCCTCCTCCACACTGATACTGGCTGCTACCGCTGCGCCAGTCTCGCTGCGCCCATTCTTTAAAATTAAAATATACAAGTAGATATAAATGATCATAATATTAACTGTACTGCAAGTAGCTTGAAATATGATTAGGAGTAATAAATTTACACTCAAACCTGTCTTAACGGCCACCTGTCTATAGCAGCCAACCTGCCTTATAGATAGTGGTCACCAAAAGTAATTCCCTGCATGGATAAACAATGTTGTGGAACCTGTCTATAGAGGTCACCTGTCTACAGTGGCCATTTTTCTTGTTTCCCTAAGGTGGTCACTATACACATATATGGGGGGGGGGGGGGGGGGGTGGCTTGCACCTTGAGTTCTTCAAAGAGTTCTGCAGTAGCGTAAGGGCTGAGACACCACGGAATCCGCAACTTGGGGAAGTGCAGAGTCAGGAGGGTTTTTCCATAACATCCATTCTCCATAAACCTGAAGTCGGAGTATTTTTGGGATAGTATGTTCAACGAGAGTGGGTTTTGGGTGGTGGATGGTTGCGGGATAGGGGTGGGGGCTTGTACCTTAAGTTCTTCAAAGAGTTCTGCAG
This sequence comes from Echinarachnius parma, assembly GCA_037951105.1. NCBI lineage: Eukaryota > Metazoa > Echinodermata > Echinoidea > Clypeasteroida > Echinarachniidae > Echinarachnius > Echinarachnius parma. The sequence goes on along the minus strand of JBAMJV010000903.1, from coordinate 80,727 downwards.
TAGCGTAAGGGCTGGGACACCACAGAATCCGCAACTTGGGAAAGTGGAGAGTCAGGAGGGTCAGCTTGGAGGAAAGGTTCTGGTACGAGATCTCGTTGGACATGGTTGACTGCGTCTGTGAGAAAACAAAGAAAATAATGATTAAGTATTAAACATTCTCGGAACGAAGGTGTTTCAAATGCATTTATTCATCATGCACATGAAGTAACCATCATGGTAAAGAAAAGGATGCTCATTACATAACCTTTCTTTCTGTCTTCTTGTTTAATCTGTCCAAATGACAGTTATTTCCTATTTCTTTTTCAAGGATGAACACAAAATACAACGTTACATACTCCAAGACACATTCAGTTAACATTAATCAACTCGCTAAATGGCAAAACAAAGTAAATAATAATAATAATAGACATTTATAATATCTAGCTCAAATTGCAAAGAGCCTCTAAGCGCCTATTATTACCCCGGTCAACGGATACACACTTCTATCGTTCCCGCGGCACACAAAGTGCACAATTTCCACTCCCTGGGGAGTATTCCAGCCAGTCGCTTGTTAGGCGTGCAAGAAAACCATGTTCCCATCCTTCTGAGTCCCCATTTAGTTAGTGTTGAATGTATTGGTCAGAGATGAGTGTTGATCACTGGCAAACACACTTGTACAAATTTGATGAATTAATGATTGCACATACACAAACGTGATAATTAACATGTACAAAAAAACTGTACATATAATAATAATAATAATAATTAATATAACATATTTGTATAGCGCCTAATGCATAACAGCCGCTAAGCACTTTCAATATTATAATTCAACAATACCTGCAGTGCGAAAGATTTGTTGGGGTTGAATTCGATAAGAAGTACGGGTCGCTTGTAGAAGCGTGTCATGGAGGTGGCCTGGCTGTAGAGGCGGCCGCTCGCCAACGAACCAATCAGATCGCTGATGCTCTTACGCTCGACGCAGATGTCTGGTGTCAAGATGTAGTCCCCAACCTATCGGGACAAGCAGAAATTAATTAAAAGATTCATAATATTCAAAATGTGGAATTGACTCTTTTATAGAATGTTAATTTAGAAATGTTTGTTATAGTTTATTGATCAGTGTAATATTTTGCTATTTGTGGGAAGACACTAAGAAATTATACTGTCACACCGATTGTTGGGAGGATAAGTGATTGGTATTTTATTCAGTCAAATGCTTGGTACAAAAGTAGGACTCTGGTGGTCCATGATGACATAAACATACAACATGTGGTATTGCATAACGGTAATAGTATCGTTGGTCAGCATGGTGAATTAGGTAAAGGAATGCGTGGGAACGAGGGGTCGGTAGATGGTGAAAGTGTTTGGTTACAAGTGGTCAATTAAGAGGAGGAAGTGAAATGGCTAGATGATATATAATGACAGGTGACTGTGATTATTTATCAAAATTAATGATACCTTCATACACAATGATTTCTGGAATTACACTGATGCATACCATCTTGCAGAGTGGAGCTTCCTCTACAATGTACAATGTATGTGATGGCAAATTTAGAAAATTATAATTGCTGAACTGTTCATCAAACATTAAAGAGAGAGCTACATTTGGTTTATACAGGGCTCCCAAATTTGAAACATGAATATCTTTGAAGTACAACATGTGACTAAGCAGCCAATGAGATCAGGCACCTGTCCCTGGTAGGGCTAGATTAATAATAATAATAATAACTGACATTTATATAGCGCATCATATGAATAAACATCTCTATGCGCTTTACAGGAATATATTACAACAAATTACAGTAAGAAAATTATCATAAACATATAAATCGAACTTACATACACATAATTATACACATTTTGGAATTGCATCATTGTCCATCTAAGGGGAAAATCTAGACAAATTTAATTCTTAAATAGGTGGGTTTTTAACAGTTTCTTGAAAGTGTAGATTATTCACAGAACATGCTGCATTCGCTTTCCTTTCATTGTATTTTGTGTACATGTACACTCTTCTGGGATAGCACCTTTCAGTTGTACTTGATAGTATACTGAACCTTTCTTTCTTCTATTTCAATTTCTTACAGCCCATAGAAACATACGTGATATGCGCGTTATAAATTATTATTATTATTATTATCTCTTTCTCAACTGACTACATGTTGCACAATTTTTTCTGATTCATTTACCTCTAGTGTGACGGGTTCTATGTCGATACCTCTCTTGTGGATGAGGGCTGGCAACTCACTTCTGAATTCTCTCATGTCTACAATCACCTAATTATTGATTAGAATAAGGAAGAGAAAACACATTTACATGTGAATTCCTGTTGAATTTAACAAAATAATAAATGAATGTATTTAAGATAGAAATGCAAAATACAAATGCAAAATAAAAATGCAAAATAAACATTTATAAATTAAAAATATCTAAGAGTTTTTAAACCTGTTTCTATCCCCAGAAAAAACCTGATTTTTTTCTTTCCTTACTTTTATCGCCGCCGCCGCCGCCGCCGCCGCCACCGCCACCACCTTCAACATCAACATCAACATCAACATCTACATCTACATCATCATCATCATCATCATCATCATCATCACCCTCATCCTCATTGTCATCATCACTGAGGTTAACACCCTAACCTTCTTCAGTCCTTGCTGGACCAACTCCTGGCCACCCGCCTTCCTAGTGTTGGTTGCCGAGGGCAACGAGGGGTCACGTGACAGCTGAGGGGCATCCTCACCTCTCCCATCCACTTCCACAGGTAGCACCATCGTCTGCAACGAGGAGGGATCATTTCTACTAGTGAACTGACATTATCAACAAATGTAGAGCAAGACTATGTAGAGCAAGACTATGATGCCTACAGCGATTGCGCATAACTACCGCAAAGTCACACCATAGCAAGAGACTGGAATAATCCTAATTGCTAGTCGCTACCCAAGTTGTATAAATATGGCTACTTGGTATGAAATTAAGGGTTTGTGGAAAGCATGACTTTACCTAAAGTAGGACTGGCATGAATGCTCCTCAAGTGGAGAGAGTGGATGTTGAATGCCACATCGATCGTGGATGTGTATCTAATGATCTACAGGAAATACAATTTGTCGCAGGTCCCTCTGAGAGAACAGTTAAATGTACTAAAAAGGCTACCGGGTAAATAAAATTAATTATTATTACTACAGTGGTACCATTTACAGGGGTTCATCGGTTACAGGAGTAGGATTTCATCACGCAATTCAAATGTTTGCTAAGTAAATTTTCACCACCTAATCGGGTACACATGTTAAAGGGGTCAAATATACATGTACAGTGTACCTTGCAAATGCTAACTTATCAAGCAGAGACTACAGTATTTCATTTCTTACACCAGTTAATATTTCCAGCAGCATTTCTTACCGATTTTTCCCTGATGAGATATTCAAATGCCTCTTTCTCATGTCTGAGAGATGATAGGTATTTCTGCTCTTCTGTCGATCCCGAGTAGACCAGGAAGTAGACTCTGAGGGGGACACCCGGTCGGCTTGACTTGAACACCTTTACACAGAAAAGGGGTGGACAAAAGCACAATTGAAGCAATAGAAACAATTAAACAAAACATAACTTACTTGTAATTAGGGCTGAGTCAAACCGGATATTTTGATATCCGGATATGAGCCGAGTAAAAATGGAAGGATATCGGATTTATCCTAAATGTAAACAAAAAAAGAAAAAAAAGAACACGGAGCTTTGATTTTTTTACATTTCGGATAAATCACGGTCGGATACTGAACGGCTATCCGTTTGGACTCAGCACTTCTTGTATTGATATAATGCATATAAAGGTGCCTCCGAATAAAATTTCTAGATTGATGGTGCAATATAAATGCTGAACTGTTATAATGAGAAGTACCGCCATACAAGAGCTCAAGAGTCATAGAGGATGACATGGTTCTAGCTCATGATACATGTACATGCAAATCTACCTCGGGCCATAAGAATCATTGAAAACTAACTCCATTTCTACATAAAAGTGTAGGTACATGACAGTATGTATATTCACTTGTTTTTAGCAAGTCGTTTCTTTTCACCTCTGAGTGCCATGGTCGATCGACTCTACTGTCTCACAATACTTAAATAATCTGATGTATTGATTTGTTCCCAAATGCAAACAATAGAGAAGACAGTGTGGAATGAGTTGTATTGGCACTCACACGCCCGGGGGGGGGGGGGGGCACTCATGTATAATGTAAAACAGTTATGTGCCGCTTACAAGACCCCCGTTTTCACACCCGATTGCCGCTCTCAAGAAACCCGATTTTCAAAAATTGCCGCTCCATAGACTCCCGGAATGACTTGGCTAGGTAGTTGAGTAGCGCCAAGTCCGTTATTCTTCTTCTAGTCAGTTCTTTTAGTCCTTGGACCACCATTTGAGGGTTTCCGTAGGTCTTTGGTAGCTTCAAGTCCATGTATTTTGTAGTTTTAGTCTGCTCCTTAGACCCCATAACTCCCGTTTCAGGGTTTTTGTAGCTCCAAAGACCCTATATTTTGTGCTTGTAGTCCGCTCTTAAAACCCCCATTTCAGAATTCCGTGAGGCACACCCCCAAAAATAATTCGAGTGCCCCCCCCCCCCCCCCCCCCCCCCCCGGGCTCAGATGACTCACTCTTCATTTGACACTCATAGGGTTTACTGAGAAGGGTGCATACCTCCACTTCTCTGACAAACTGTATCTCTGCATCGTAGAGGATGACATATCTGGGCTCCAGCTCATGGAGTGTCTTCCACAGACTGTACGGATCCCTGGATCAATGCACAAACAAAGAGGATGAAATCAATAAGTTGCAGGTAGGTTAAGTTAAAGTTAAAGTCTTTCCCGTACCAATGTTGGCACATAAGGCGGCGCCTATCTCCGTTTCATTAGCCCTAGACCACACGTCTACTAAATGTAGCGAAAGTTACAGAAGGGGGCCAGTCCTCTGGTAACTCGTGTGATTAACTTTCCCTTCTCTGGCTAGAAGGCAGGAGGTACAATAACCATTTTTAAAGTCTTTGGTATGACCCGGTCTGGGTTCGAACCCGGGACCTCCCGTGCATGAGGCGGACACTCTAACCGCTAAGCCACCATGCTCGGTAGGTAGGGGGTAGATTTAAAACATAACCCTCTGCATGCCATGATCTACTCAAGTCACATTCCTCACTGAGATCTATTGATTCACTGCCTTCGATACCTGTGATATGCATGCATTTTGACAGTACACTTAATTCTTGGCTTGAATAAAAGCAAATGCAATGCCATTTTCAGCCAGATAACGACTGATACACGCTCGCTATGCTAGGTCTAATCCGGTCCAAGAACAGAATATGGTAATTGCTAAGGTCTTTTGAATAGTAACAGATTAATTTATGGTTGGGTACTGGGAAGCTAATTTTCCTTTTCCTTCATACTACTCACTTGCATCCATGCAGTGGGTGTATGACGGTGATGGGGGTTGTCTCTATGTTGTAGTAAGCCTCCAGTGATGTCATCTCTATCACCTCACCATCATCTTTGGTTATCCTCCTACTTCCCACTTCTTCATCATCCTATAGGGAACATTCACAATAATGTTGAGGGAAACAGGGTAAATAAGTTTTAAAATTCATCATCATCATCATCATCATCATCATCATCACATCATCATCATATCATCATCACATCATCATCATCTCATCATCATCATATCATCATATCATCATATCATCATATCATCATATCATCATCTCATCATCATCATCATCACCATCACCATCACCATCACCATCATCATCATCATCATCATCATCATCATCATCATCATCATCATCATCATCATCATCATCATCATCATCATCATCATCATCATCATCATCATCATCATCATCATCATCATCATCATCATCATCATCATCATCATCATCATCATCATCATCATCATCATCATCATCATCATCATCACCACCATCATCATCATCATCATCATCATCATCATCATGAACAGTTTCACTATAATCCTTGGTCCTAACCTCATTTCCCTCCTCCTCCTCCTCCTCCTCTCCATCTGTCGTCCCAAGCCTCGCTCTGGTCATCTGAGTCAGCGTCAACTCCTCTCTCCCTGCACCCCCATCTCTCTCCTCAGCCTTCCTCTTACCACCCCTGGATCCGCCCCCCACATCCCTCCCTCTTCTCTGATTGTTGCCCCTCCCACGGTCCCTGGTATCGCGCCCCCCTCGATGCAGTGAATATTTGCGGCTGTCCTTGGCCCATGGTCTTCTGGAAGAGCCGGTAGAGGAGACGCTGTGAGCCATCGCAGAGGTACTCCCTCAGCTGGGCACATGTCCGGTCGTCGCTGGCACATATCAGCACTCTCCCAGAGGCATCTAGGGTATGCAGTGATGATACAACATGTTAATCAGTGAGTGGGACCGTTAATACAATAACTTGGAGGCAAACAATTCAAACTAACTCTACTGATTAAAGGGGACCACCAGGCAAAGAACAACACATTATTATATGTTTTGGTACCGTTTTGTGATATCAAATAGATACCCAACATTTTGCAAAGGGTTGTGTAATTCATAAACAAAGCAATTAATTTCCACCACTTACGGAACCACTGCTATTTCCTGGTTCCATACGGGCCAACCATTTGCGAGTGCGCCAATATGCTATTCACGCGCACGTTTGTAAACAATAGATTCCCGGGCGATTCGTTCGCTCTGCACACGTTGCAATTCACTGCACACATAGCAGTCTGCGTAATTCAGACCGCATGAACGCATGCTTTAGAATGGTGATGCGTTTCCAAATTTTTTTTTCTTTTTCTGGAAACATATTTTTGTGAACTTGTTGATGGAATGGAATACTAAAGATGTTACCTTTCTTTAATAAGAATATTATTTTTGGGTGGTGGTACCCTTTAAGAGCGTTTTCAATGTTGACATTGATCTTCTATAAATTTATTGTATTATTATTATCGACCCAATTTCAAAACATCAAAGCAGAAAACTCAACAAGAGGGATGTAGCGTGTTCTGATGGATTTTGGGGCATACTTTGTATTTACATGGACATGTACACACAAATATGAGTGTTGAGACTCAATGAGTTTGCCAAAAACATAACTACATTAACTAAACATATCCAAATGAATACAAATGAACACAACCCAAAGAATAATAACAATAATGAAATATCTTTTGTAAAATATAAATAACAAAAACAGAAACTTAATATTCTACATCCAAATGAAAACAAAAGCAGAATAAATCTACAATATTGTACCTCCTGTATTCTCCTGCCTAATTTCCTCCAGGATTTCAGACAACATCCTCCACTTGGGGCTCTCCTCCAACTCAAGCACTGCAATAGGAAATACGAACAAAGATGCAAAAATGTTATGACTCTCCATCCATTATGTTCACGCCCATGTTACATCTACACATTGTGCTTTTGATTGATAAATTAACTAGTCAGTAAATAATAAATAAAAGTTGTACTGATAAGAAAGAGTAAAGGTCAAGCTTTGTAAAGTTGCACATTAACATGCTTCATAGCCTTTATAAATACTGCTGAAATATCAACATAATGTTATATATTTGCATTATAGTATACAGATATTGACTGTCTTGAGGGGCAATATAACATTTGAGATCCTCGAGGGACATTATATTTTTCCGAAGCGCGTAGCGCTGAGGAAAAATATAGTATTCCAAGACAAAAATATAACTCCCCAAGGGAAATGAAATGTTATATGGTTCCCGAAGGAAAAAGTCAATATCTGTTATATTATGATGACCTATATAGATACAAATCAAGATAAATATAAATTTGGTGTTGAAATAAAATTATGGACAAGGGAAAATCATTAGATTAAATCGAAATCCTTCCAGTAGAACAGACGTGTTGTTATCAAAATGCTGCGCAAAATGCTTCTTTATTCGACCTTCCTTTCAAATTTACTTTCGGATCGCGCAATCTCCGTAGAAAGCTTGACAACGCTGCACGTGCCAGGATGCTAATACGCGCACAATTGTTCATCTTCACACACCCATTGTGACGTAAATTGCATCATACCAGTCAATATAACGGCGTTATATTGACTGGTTGGTCAATATAACGCTTCTCATCCTTGTAGCGATGGTCACGTGACAGCATTTTGACCAATCGCACACCAGTATCTTTATAGGTCATATAATATTTGCATTTATATAGTTACATTTCCGTAATTTTCAGTAGTTTCATTTTGTGTTTTTATATATATTTATGTATCAAAGTTGTTCATACGGTTTCAAATGTTCAGGTTTTCTGTTTTCCCTTCTCTTTTTGTATGTAAAGATGAGTTAACTGCGCCCTGATCACCTTGTAAGAGTGGAATTGGCGCATTATAAGACTTCTTTATTATTATTATTATTTGTATGATTTACTCACTAGATTTGTCAAAAAGCCAATTTCTCAAACACCTGTACCCAATGAAATTGGTCTCATGGATACACATAATTATTTTGAAATCAAATTTCACAAGTATGCCAGCACGTGGAGAGGAACGGCATTCTCTTTTACATGTACAATGTATTTAAAATCAAATGTACTTTCAAATGGATTTGAAACAAGCCAAACTTGACACTCACAAAAGCATTTTCATTTTCATAGGAAATTTCCTCTCTGATGAAGATTTTGCTAGGATCAAAAACTCAGGCACAATATTGACTCTCGAATATATTTGTTAGAAGAAAAAAAACATTGCTCTTTACTACCTTTTGACAAGTAATACTTTTAGGATTCTTTCTACCACATTTAAAGGATACTTGAAGGGCTCTTTCTGATTGACATGGGCCCCATTTCATAAAACTATTCAATTCCTGTAAATGTCCACTTAGTGTAACTAGTAGGTCAACAGCAAATAAGCATGGAGCATTGGAGCTGTTGCCGTTGCAGTTACAATAATTTGACATTTACAACAATTGCAAAAGTTTAATGAAACAGGGCCCAGAAAGGATGTGATGGTGTAGATAAATGTACTTTTTGCTTTGGAATAAATTCATGAATCACAATGCATATGATGACATAAATGGTACCCTGGGGTACCAAACGAATATCCGCCATTTTGTTTAATTATTTATTTATTTTTTAGGTCTGTACCGGGGTATAGCGTGCATACAAGCGCGCGCTGCACTGCATGCACAACGCAATACGGTTGTGCTTTAAGTGGACACAAGATGGCGCTACACAACGTGGTACCCCGGGGTACCGCGTGTGTCATCATATGTGACCGGCTATAGCAAAACCCGGCACTTGTCAGTAAAAATCAAAATGTAGATTTTCTTCATACCATTACAAAGGCCTCATCACAAGCTTTCATTTGATCCTTTGTTCTAACTAATTGGTCAATAATTGACGAGGATATGACTGTTTAAATTTTACAATCATAGGTCTTTTACACACATTGTGTGAACTTAAAATGACAATTTCTTCAAAAATATGAATTACTGACAAGTGCCGGGTTTTGCTATAGCCGGTTACATACATGTACATGTATACTAACCTCTTTGCTCTTGCTTGGCTGAGGTTGATGCCTGGTCCTTGTCTTTGTCCGTCTTCTGTTTCTTGTTCTTGCTCTCCTGTGGGACTCCATAGATCCTCTTCTTGGCATGCTGAAATGATTAAACATATACTCAAGTACTGTTCTTTTTAAAAATCTTTTTGTGAGTTTTTCACTTCATTTTTTATTTTTCATGCATGTTTTGCAACTTTATAAACCTGAACCAGTACTCAGGTACATTGTACAGTATATTTGTAACTGATTGGGAAGTATACTTCACCAATTACATCTATATACTAATTGTAATTAGCATAAATGTATTCAGTGGCATAGCTACATGTAGTGGGGGGGGGGGGGGGCATTTGCCCCCCCCCCCCCAATAATTTGATAAAACAATAAAATACATTCTTGAACATTCTTGAAAAAATAAAGAAAAATATAAGGTGTGTCCCCCTATCCCATGTCCGACCATGCTACCCCTCTGTGTGTACATGACTGGGTTTCTACAAGTTGAATAACTAAACAGAGATCTTTAATATGAATCAAGCAAAAAGCAGGCTGAATACCAGAATTAGTATTAAATACAGTCAGGAGCAAATTAAATCTAAGCACGGCAGAAAAAATTCTGATCATAAATCAGAACATACGTGTACATGTACATGTACATATCAAATACAGATCGAGATACATGTAGTACAAGTATAATTTGTAAATTTGTTTTCTTCTTCTTTTTGTTTGTTTCTTTACATGATTATATGAGCATTTGTATCCTTACCACAAACATGGACTCTGCAGCCTCCAGAAACAGCCACCCTGAATTATTGGCTACAGTCCTATCATTCTTCCTGGGAGAGTAAAACAAAACAAGACATATCTATACTACTAAAAGAGGAGGTTTGTCTGTCTGTCTGTGTGTCTGTCCGGCTATGCAAATCGCCATGCCTTGAGGTATGACCCTCACCTGTCAGGTGATGATTGCTACTACCTTTAGTGAGGTAATGGTCAAAGGGAATCAAATTACATCATAAGGAAGTTGATTTTTTTTTTTTTCGTTTTGAGCCCCAAAATGTCTTTTTGGGGGCGAATGTAGCCCCGGTAAATTCCATATGGCTAAGCGGTACTGCCTAGATGGCATACACTATTAGTATGGTACGTGTTGTACACATACCGTACCCATATGCCTACAGTGTGTTGTGTGCATGCAGTGCACAGGTTCTCTAGTGTAAAATGTTATTGAACCTTTCTTCGGAGGTCATCTTGTTTCCCTTCTAATCTAAGGTGCTTACTATACAAAAGTTTGATTGTACAATTTTAATTTACCTACAGTATCCATAGAGGTCACCTGTCTACAGTGGCCACTTTACTTGTTTCCTTTAGGTGGCAACTATACATATTTGTTTTCTTTTTTCGATCATTCTTTATTCATAGTTACATACAAGATTTTTTTAAAGACAAAACGCATATGTCTAGGATGTTTTCTGGATCACAGAAAACGCAAGACCAAAGGATTGGAAACAATTTTAGATAATCGCATTTACATAAAGAAAATGCATCTAGAAACAGCAGAGTAAAATAAAAACATGATAAAGGTCTCTAGAGAAATCAGGTGTATGGAGAGGGCATGTCTTGTACAGGTTACCTCAAAGAAAATGGTGCCTGAAAAAATACAGCGCTGGGGTATACAGAGATAGTGTGCTGTACCAATTTGAAAATAGAATCATCCACAAAGGCTGAAATGTATTCCGCTTCAAAGGGACGTCTTATGACTAACCTCAGTGTCTTGAGGAAGTTGAAGAAGGTCACGCAGTCATACTGGGTCAAATAGCTACAAGGTAAAGCACACAAAATGAATGAATAACATCTGGGCCCGGTGACATAAAGATTAATGATTAATAGTATGACTTTTTAATTCATGCACATTTATGAATAATTGGACTTTGTAAGAAATTAATTTCATTTTTGACAAATTATTTAATTAATTCATTCTTGACCATTATGGTGGATAAACATGTTCTTTATACAGGCCTAAAATTTCAATGAAAAATCATTTTCTTTTATCCAAGAGACTTCAAGTTATTGATGTGACATTTTGTAGAAAGTTACAATTATTTGCATTTCCAAAGCTACAAATGTCTTTCTATCATTTTTAAGTCCAACTAATTAGTATTAAGTTTGCCTTGGGATCTTTGTGAACACCCCCAGGTCATAAATAGTAATACTTACTACAAGAGCATCTGCAGGAGCTTCAAGTCACTGACTAGCTGTTTGGTCCTGAAAGACTGAGGGTATGAAATAAACAAATTATTTCAAGTTTAAATGAATTAAAATAAAACAATGTATGTAAATAATAGATAATTATTATTTTCAATCATGATTAAGAACATTTTCTCCAGCTTTAGCCCTTGAATAACAATAATACAAATAACAAATATATAAAAGGGCATACTTAGTAAAATGAAAATATAGAAATTTGAAAGTATCCTGAGGATACTTTCCCATTAGATCATGAATATCTCAATAACAAAGGATAAGTCTGAAAAAAAGCTTTTCCATGCTTATAATAGTACGAGAAATGACAGAAAGACTAGATCTCTCCCCTTTCTCCCTCTCTCCTTCCTATCCTGTGTGAATGCGTATGATTGTGATATATAAAGCTACTGCTATATACTGCTCGTCGCTTTTATTTGTAAATGTCTATTTATTGGGGCCTCAAATACAAGCTGCTGCTTCTCAGAGGTCCCGGCTTTAAATTGTATATGTACATTTATTTTGTGATATTTTGTATTTTACTTTTTGCCGAATAAATTCAATTCAATTCAATTCAACAACACAATCATGGCTTTAACAACTAGCTTTTAGAAAATCAAACAGCTTGTTGAAAGGAGAGGTGCTTTCTTTTTAATCATGGACAAGTATAATTATTTTCCTCTTACCAGTTGATGCCAAACAGGGTCCAATTGTCTTTTGATGGCTTGATTCAGAGACTTCTTTCCAATCGCATTCTCAACCGTCAAGTCATCTACATCAAGCTGTTATAATAAAACAAAATACATGTACATTCATATTTTAATTCATATATTGAATGTAATATGATGTATGGTATTTTAAAAGACAAAAACCATTTTGGGGGAGGGGGGGGGGGGGGAGGGGGGAGACGGAGGGAGAACATTTGGGATGAAGAGTGGGATCATAAAAGGGAGTGAGAGATGGGGAAGGATAGATTAGTAGGAGCGGCAGAAAAAAATAATGACTACTGGGTCAAACTGTTTGAGCTACAATAATGCTAATCATGGCAGTGTAAATTTTTATCATGGCAAGAGAAACAATAAATGTTGAATTTTAATTGTATTCATTTATTTTTCTGGAGGGGGGGGGGGGGGTGGGGGTGGAGAAAGGGAGGGGAAGGATGAATAAAGAAATTGTGGAAGGAGAGGAGGGGAGTAAGATACTGACCGCAGGGTTAAACTGTTTGAGTTCCTTGATGCAGGCCGATATGATGTCCAGTATGCCCATCTGTATGGCCATCATGGCAGGGGTCATGGTCAACTGAAGCTCAACAACTTCAGGCTAGAAATTGAAACAAAAACAAAAACAAAAGGGGAAATAATTAAGTCGTGATTGAACGGTTTCACAACAAATATAGCCTTATACTTCATATCATGATAAATTGATTCAAAACATAAAACTACAGTGTAAGACTAAAATTTATATTTGTCAAAATACAAAGTATAGTAAGTCTGACTTTAGCGCTTCCTAGACTGATGACATTGTATTTGTTTATCCATTTTGTTTTCATAGTAAATTTTCTTTGAGAAATTATTATACATACTGACTCGAGAATGTGTGCAATATATAGCACAAAAAATGTATAATCTATATGCCCAATGTGTTTAAACACAACACAGTGCATCACGATACAATTCTAATTACTTAAAACGTGGCCAGTAAAGAATTAGTAAGCTGTAAGTGTTTTACCTTGTGCCTGTCCATAACGGCAGCAACTGAAGCATGGAACCTGAAAATTTGACAGGAAAGAAAATAATATAAGTGGAATCAAGACATGTTTATTTCACTTATACATGCATGTATATAGAAAAATTATCAAACAATACAATACTTTAAGCTTATTTTTGAAGTAGCTATCAAAGCATAAAGCATTACATTTGAAATATGACTGGAACAGCACAGAAAAAGCTTACAAATGTAAACATGATCAAAATTGATATACATGTAATATTAGAATATGATTGTTGGGGGGTATACAGTTTATAAAGCGATAACTTTGTATTACCTTCTATTCATGCTCGATTGGATTTAATTATAATAATGGAAACAAAACAACAACAAACCTGGTCAAATAATGCATCAAGCGCATGCTCAGAGACTCAAATCAAGGAGTTACTAGTCGACTAGTAACTCCTTGCTCAAATCTAAAGCGATTTACCAAAATTAGTGGCCGGAGCTTTTTGACAAACTGATTCAGCATTACCAATTCAAGCTGTGTAGGCTGGTCTGAGGACACTGTCAACCTTTTTTAAAAATTGTTTCTGGCAAGTGAATAATACTTTACTGAAAACAAAGTCACTTTTTTTTTTTTTTTTGGGGGGGGGGGGGGGGGGGGGGCTAGTATACAAATAATGAATGTTTATGAGTGGAATGGTACGAATATTTGCATGAGGTGAAAGATGGAATGTTACATTCAACGAGGCGAAGCCGAGTTGAATGGAACACCACATCTTTCACTGAATGAAAATATTCGTACCATTCCACGAATGGAAAAAACATTCATTATTTGTTTTATATGACACCTACTTTATTTGCTTCTTCGTGTTATTAGAATCTGCACTGTCGATTAAATCGTCCAAACGGTCATCCGTCAGCAAAATAATTCCCGGTTCTGCAGCCATGTTGTGTAAAAAGTACAGCTGCCTTGCATGGAGTGCATAATGTTTGTTAATGCGCTTGTTCATGAATGGAAAATCTGCGCAATGTATAACTATAAAACTGTACTAACAAAAGATAAACAATGTTAAATGATACCTTGGCCAGATGTATAGTTTCCTGACGAACAGATTTCTCATAACTCTCTCAAGCTTACACATCCCTGCAGCGAAGGCCTGGGGTGGGTCTGAGAATGAGGTCAACCATGTGGGGGGGGGGGGGGGGGAGGGTGGAGGTGCTAGTATAACTATAAAACTGTACAGTTTTATAAATATAAACAATGTTAAATGATACCTTGGCCAGATGTACAATTTCCTGACGAATAGATTCCGCATCACTCGCTCAAGCTTACACATCCCAGCAGCGAAGGCCTGGGGTTGGTCTGAGAATGCCTTGATGTAACCTTTCTTGTTCTTCTGACGATACAGTCGCAGTATGAACGCCTCTTGGCATGAGTCAATGATTCTGTAAATAATGGACAATACATTTATTTTGAAAACAAATCTTCTAAATTGTATTATTTTGTTTATATATGAATGATGCATGTGACATGCAGATAATACAGAGTAGGTTATTGTCCGTTGATGTGTTGGTTGAAGTAGTCCTTGATAGAAACCTTGGGAGTTCTTGATCTTATAACAATATGTGACCGGCTATAGCAAAACCCTGCACTTGTTGGTAAAAATCAAAATGTAGACCTCATCACAAGCTTTCATTTGATGCTTTATTCTAACAAATTGGTCAATAATTGGCCAAGATATGATTGTTTGAATTTTACAATCATATATCTTTTACACAGATTATGTCAACTTAAAATGCCCATTTCTTCAAAACATTAATTAACGACAAGTGCATGGTTTTGCTATAGCAGGTCAAATATAAAAGCAGGATAGATGCTTATTGATTAATGGTTCTTGAGACAGAAAATATGATATTTCTATACACAATGTACATGTATCCACATATGCTGCTCTCTCAACCCAGGTGCATCTATAAATGGGTACCCGGAAGGATGGAAGCGAGGAAAGACGGAACGTGCTGTATATACATTAAGTAGCCACTATTATTATTATCTTAGTATTATTGATCACACCTACCCATATTTTGTTTCTATCATTGACATTATAATGGGCAAAAGAACTTTCAGGGCAGCATCAATATCTGCTCTATTATTATTACTCCACTCACTTGTGAGCCTTGTTGACAATGATGCCAGTGACAAGGTGAACGGGCAGCCTTCCTGTCAGTAAATCAACAACCAAGATCCTGGATGATACAAACAACACACCGCCTTGCATGTATACACCTTGCCTACAAAGATAATATAATAACAATGATAAATATTATTTGATTATTATAAAGCTCTAGACAATGATTGTAACATTACATAAATTGTACCTGGTCAAACCTGTCTTAGCTTCCACATGTCTATAGCAGCCAACCTGCCTATAGTGGCCACCAAAATAATCTCCAACAGACAATATAATGGAACCTATCTATATAGAGGTCACCTCTCTACAGTGCCCACTAAACACAGGTTGGTATGTATTCAAATATCAGAATGTTCTAAACAATGATTGCAAAAATACATGTTATGTCCATAAAAGATTATAATTGAGCAAATGTTTAATGTTTAATCATTATTTAAATATATAATAGATTTGTTTTTATTGTATTTTATCCCTAATTAAGAGATGTACAAATTTTCAAGCTCTGCTTTCTAGTAGATCATTCATTCCCATTACAATACAGATATTTTTATAATTATTATCAAATCCTTTTTTTTATTGTATTAATAATCAAATGTTATCTTTTATTTTGTTGAAAATGATTAAATACATTTGAAAATTTAAACAAAAGGTGATGTTTGAAAGAATCTTTAGTATTCATAAACTAAATATACTATATACATCACAAACAAACACAAATATTAGTATGAAAACACAAATACAAACCCAAATATAGTACAAACAAGCAAAACTTGTGCTTGAAATATCCTTGAACAAAGTTTACAGCTGAAGTTCTAAACTATCAACATTATTTTGCCCATCACCTTTCGTTTGTTCCATACTCGTTGGTGATCACTTTTGGAAGCATTTTGATGCTCCCATTGTCCAGCTCTGACATGAAATATGTCTGAAGGGGGAAAAAAATAAACAACATGTTATTACAATTGAGACTTAATTTAGCAAACATACATGTATTTAGAAACTCATTTGAACCCCTTGATAGTATGCAAAAACTATTAACCCTTTCAGGACGGACTGATTTTGAACATGTATGTATTCTCCATATGATGACACACGCGGTACCCCGGGGTACCGCGTTGTGTAGCGCCATCTTGTGTCCACTCGAAGCACAACCGTATTGCGTTGTGTATGCAGTGCAGCGCACGCTTGTAAGCATGCTATACCCCGGTACAGCCCTAAAAAATAAATAAATAATTGAACAAAATGGCGGATATTCGTTATGTCATCATATATATATATATTCCTGCCCGAGTATTTTCTGGACTAGTCCTGAATGGGTTAATGGGTAAACAATAGTGGCAAAAAATAAAATTGAAATATTCTATTTGTATGACCCTTGCAATAATTGTTTTTTTTATAAAATAGATAAATATATTAAATTAAGTTGACCTGACCTTAAAAGTTAAGTATTGTTATATGTTTTCAAGACAAGGGGTATTTAATTATTCAGAGACAATGATTCTAATTAAGTGGTAATATTGGGCTTGGCCGTTTTCAGACTGGTATAATCAAACAAGAGAAACACCATTCTTGTTTCTACTTTTAATGAAAATGTAAGAACCTACCTCCTCATAGCTGTTTGTGTTGATCACAAGCACAAGGTTCCCTGCGTCACAATACAACTTGAAGAAATTCAGCATCAAACGAGATATACCAAGACCTCTGAAAAAGAGAAAGATAGAGAAAACTATTTCGTCAGCTGAGAAAGAGAAGGGTGCACTATTTAAATACAATTAAGTAATTTTTTGTACTTTAAATGTTACCATGTTTTAATTTTTGAATCCTTGTACAAGTACGTAGAAACCCAATTTTAAAGGGATTTAGTAACATTGTCCAAATCCTCAAAACTTACTTGGAACTCTAAGTCTAGTGGTTCTCTCAACCTTATTATATTCATATTAAAGGAGAAGGAACTCCTAGCCTTTTGACTTACTGGATGTGATGAGAGCATAACTCTTGTCATTTCTAGTCACTTATTTCCTCATGAATATTCCCAATAATGAGAATAATCAATATTTTATGGCCCACTGTCGTCTGCTTTCAATGCCAACAGGAGGCGGCCATTTCTTCAACTTCTCGCGGTGAAATGACGTGTCAGGCGGAGAACACAATAGCGGGTTACGATAATGCTATTGTGTTCTCCGCCTGCCACGTCATTTCACCGCGAGTAGTTGAAGAATATTCATGAGGAAATAAGTGACTAGCAATGATAGTACTTATGCTCTCATCACATCCAGTAAGTCAAAAGGATAAGGGTTAATTCCCCTTTAACAATAAAAACACAGGACAGGTTTCGGTTTTTCAATTTCTATTAGTTTCAAAAGATATTTATGATTGAAGCGGGATAATTCCAAACAAAATTATTGCAAATGCAAAGTAAAAATCAGCAGGCATTGTCATCGACATTGACGTCATTGCCACATGTCCTACCAGAGTACCAGGACCATTCACACATACAAACATTACAATACCGTACTAGGCATTCTCCTTGATGACGTGCCCACAACTTGGTATGCATGACTTGAAGAACCCATGCTCTATGCAATTTGTATAGCGCATAAGTTCTGTTAGTGTTAGTCATGCATGCCAAATCGTGGGCACGTCTTCCGTACTACGCGGTCTGCATTAATTGCTTTGATGCAGAAGTCTGACTCCTGTGTAGAAGAACGCCCATCACCCACCATGCATTAGGTATACACCGTTTGCCACAATGATTGTGTGTCAGGCGTGAAAATGGTGAATACCATCGTATGACCATTTACATGCATGTAGATTGTGTAACCACCACATTTTAATTTTTTGGATGATCAAATTCAAAAAGTATGATCAAATATCATCACCAGATCACAGAAGGCATTCAAACACTCAATGATTCATATCAGTAAACAGGCTATAATATATATTTGATATATTTTTCACAATAAATTATTTATATAGCATGCTTTGTTTAACTAAAGTGTGAGTATAAAAAAACAAATACAATTTTACTTTAAAAAATAGTAACATTTTTTTGCACGACTGGGACTGGGGGCATTTCCAGCAGCCCAGTTTCAGCCTTTGTTTACCTTGCAACGATGAGCAGTCCATCTTCATGAAATGCATCTAGAAAGATCTCATTCTCGTACTCCAGAAGGGCCATCGTTCATTTAGAATTTGGAGGTGTTTTGTGGTTAATTGGTAGTCACAAAAACGACGAAACTTCCATCCCCATCAGTCACTCAGTTTTATTAGCAGAAGTTTTTCTCCTTTTTTCTCTGCTTTTTTTGGAACACCGCCATCTACGGCAGAAGACAACACACACTTCTTCCCTACACGTCCAGTGTTTACATACCTCTTTTTTTGTCCATATTCATCATCATCATCATCATCTTGTCATGTCACGCATTATCAACATTATCAACACTTTCATCATTAATACCACCACCATCACCATAAATAATGAAGTCATAATCATTAATCAGTGGCGTAGCATCGCCGGACTCATGGGGGAAGGGGGCACACCCGATGTATTTCTGTATATTTCACAATTTTCCATAGTGTGTGTTTTATGGGGGGTCCAATTATTTGTGTGTGTGTGGGGGGGGGGGGGGGGGGGGTAGCTACATGAATGCCACTGTCATTAATGTCATTATCATTGTCACTAACTCTAACAACATCATCACCAACACTACCAAAACCATTTCTTTACAATAATGATCAACACCATCACATTTGTCATCATATTGGTATTAGAAATATAATTTTGTATCATGATCATATTTGCTTTCTTTTGATTACATTATTACATAACATATTTGTATTTATAGCAAAAGTAATACATATTTATTTATTTACGTATTTATTTATTTGTGACTATATTTTATTGTTTATATATATATATATATCTCTAACGTGCCAGGGATTTTAATGCTCTATGGCATTTGTGTGCATTGTAACTCACAAAAAAACGAGCTTGGCACGTTAGGAGATATACAGTACCGGTATATATATTTTTAAATTTGTATTTCTATTCCATGCAAACATTCTCTTTAATGTTGGTGCATGCTCATACAGAGCTTCCTCCAAATCCTCTTTACTTTATATTGTTGATAATACTTTCCTCCAGATTATTTTGCTATCAAGATACAGGTATATCAACAAGAAGAAATCACAACAAATAACAAAATGCAAACTCTGAAGATTTTAGAATGCAATAATTCAATTTTTATTCAATTGTGCAAGCAAACACATCATCTTTCGTACTCTCTCATACACTCGCTCTAAAAATATGAAATATTTTTCAACACACATTGTATATTTAAATGTTTGACTCTTTTCACATGAAAAAATAATAAATCTATACCCACTACACCTTCGAATGGAAGCCTATTTTTGATAACCTAAAAATAATCATTAGATGTTTCAATAAACAATTACATTGTACATTTATATTCATATTCCTCATTCTAAACTACAAATCATACATTTATGCTTGTATTAAAAATAACCAAAATACCTTTTATAGGCAGTTTGAAATATAATTCTAAGATTATATTTCAACCAATTTTATCATATATTTACATTTTAAATGTCCAAACGAGTTATACTATGTTGTTTCTACAATAGTTTAACTACTCTTCCTTTGGCATATGGGTACTAATTATGCATACCAGTTTATATAAAGTCAATACAAAGTTTTGTGTTTGTTTTTTGCCAATCTATTTACTTACAAAATAAGACACCATAATTATATCCGATTGTGTAATATTTTTAACAAATATCTATCATAACACATTTACAAATTATAGTTCAATATTAAATGATTGTTCTATTTTAGTCACTTAACAAATATCAATCATAACACAATTAAACATGAATTGTAGAGCTCAATTTAATTGATTATGTTCTATTTAGTTAGTTAAAGGGGTAGTTTAGTTTTGGTAGAGAGGGCGCTGCACATCACAATTTTTTTGTGAGGTAATGAAAAACTGAGTGTCGAATTTGAGAGAACATGCAATTTTAATGGCAGAATAAACTTTATTTGGTCAAAATCGGTCCAGAAACGGCTGAAATATCAATCAATTTATCTGATCTTATAATTATTTGGGGCCCAAATAATTAGATGAATTTTTCAAAAAATAAAAAAAATGCATACACTTTTTCAAAAATGTTCAAAAGCGTTTTTTAAATAGTTGTTGATGATCTCTCTATTTAATCATGATTTCAATAAAACATCACATGCATAATTTGTATGAAAAATGGTTAAAACCAATGCCTTTTTAGAGAGCGCCCTCTTGTGTTTTAATGGCTCTTTTTGAATGATAATGGGCTTTTTACTTAGTCGTTTGTAATTTTGTATACCTTTCGAGCATGGTGGAGTTATAACTATTAGTTTGTAATGTTACTGTCGAGGTTTGGTTACTAAAATTCAGCCTTACCAAAACTGTACTACCCCTATATATGTCAAAACACAATTCAAAATTAATTGTATTGCTACATTTTAACTGATTATGTCCGATGAAAGACGTACGAGATCAAATAACTGACTCAAAATGACAGGAAAGTATATTGAGAATAATTTTCAAAGACTTATAACGAAGAAAGACATCTTCAAGTTTAAGGTGACTGGTTAAGATGTAATGCACATTTGCAAGATGATTTACAGAAACATTAAAGGTATTTTGAAATTATTCCCTCATTTGAATTTGAAATAAACTCCTTGATAAGATTCATGTGATTGTCAAATTGTTACTTCTGATGAAGAACAACAAAGATGTTTGAAACGTCAAGCTAAAACAAGTAAGTTGATTGTGTGAAAATAACATTTTTTGAAGTTGAAATAAACTGGAGAGAATAGTTATAAAAAAAGAACCATAAAAGATGGATAACTTTACTGATAATCCTTTATAGTTCCTACGACTTAATCTCAAATGTATTTGAAAGAAAGAAATCTATTTCAGAACATAAATATTGTGTTTCCAAATATACAGATATAAAGGCAACACAGCAAAATTAAGTGCGTGCACACACAGAGACACACAAGTAGATAATTGTGACATTGTAATAAACAAATCCTTGTAAATATACAAATAAGTGCACATTAACTCCTTGAGTGCCAAGCTCGCAATTTTGCGAGTTACAATACACACAAATGTCATAGAGCATTAAAATCCCTGGCACGTTAATAGAATCCAAATAGTCACTTTTAAATATGATATTGTGACCATAAGAAATGTGACATTTTATCCCGTTGTGTGACAAGAGCATGGGCGTCGATACTTACGTAATACCCATTCATCAGGGGGGATGGATGAATGGATCATCCCCCCCTGATCAATGGGTATCAATGACAGATCGACGCCTGTGGACAAGAGTAATAAACCAATCCTTGTAAATATACAAATAAGTGCACAATAATAGAATTCAATCCAAATAAGCACTTTTTAACAGGATATTGTGACCATAAGAAATGTGACATTTGATCACGTTGTGTGACAAGAGTAATAAACCAATCCTTGTAAATATACAAATAAGTGCACATTAATAGAATTCAACCCAAACAGTCACTACTGGACTGCAGTTTGCGACCATAAGAAATATGATATTTTTTCTCGATGTGTGATAGAGTAATAATGCAGCTGCAAGCTTGTGTTGATTATTGATATAACAAAGATGTTCTTTCACACTATACGAAAGACATGGAACAATTATTTGAGAACAAAAATATAAATCAAGATGAAAATTATGACATTTTGTAGCTCATCCGTTAAGATTATTTATGGTCATGTGTTTGAAAGCTGCCAAAGTTGCATAGCTCAGCACATTATTTCAAAGACTTGTCTTGTAGTATAACAGTCATAATATTAAACTGGATACCTACACATTAAATGGGTTTGTGCAGTGCTAAAACACACCACTAAGTGATAAATATATACTGAATAATAACTATATGGATCATATAAAATCACTTGCCCAATGCAATTGATCGCAATGTGCAAGCAAAGGATTTTTCCTTGAACCAGATTTCTCTCACATTTTACAGTCTTCGACCTTGTGGACTGTCAAGCAAAATCAAGTTTTTCAAATTGTGTGCCCCCCACCCCCCCACAACAAAAAAAGGATCAAATAGTCGGTTATACATTTGTATGGATACCAAATCCGTAAAGTAAAATTTGAATTAATTATATTTAGTGGCCCAAAACTAACTCTAGGCCCTGGGCTAGTGCTAATTCAAGTAATATTATTGTGTGGTCTACATATATTGTACATGTATAACATAAGCACATCCAATCCAAGAATCAACAATTATATAGACATGCAATGTACATTGTACATGATGTACTATCTTGCTACAATTATTTAGATTCAGAATAGCAAGAAATGGTGCAAAAATCCCATCTAGTGTTAAAATAACTTACTAGTGACCACAGCCTGAGCCTAACAACTCTTTGTAAAAAAGAAAAAATCAAAATCAACATTACATGTAGTCATAACCAAGAAGAAAAAACAAATTTGTAGCTAGGTAATCCATAAAAACCTAAAACATAAAGGAAAATAAGATAGTTTACATGAAAACTGCAAAGTCCATACTAGTCAGTTCCATTCCTAACAATATCCCTCAATAAAAAGAATCATTTAAAACTGTTGATATATATATATATGTGACCGGCTATAGCACTTGTCGGTAAAAATCACAATGCATATTTTCATACCATTAGAAAGGCCTCATCACAAGCTTTCATTTCATACTTTGTTCTGCATGGTTTTTCTATAGCCGATCACATATATCACCAGTTTACAAATAAATCCTTTTTATGAAACACCATTACATAATGGACTTTTTTGCTAATAATATACTTCAAACTATAGAAGTCGATGCTAAATATCCCCCATATCATATTCTGCACTATGCGTGCTGGCAAGTATGCTGCTATATTGTACATCTATGAAATGTGCATAATTTAGTTAGAACCAATGGAGAATGGAAGAAAACAAATGTGCATGTATACAGGAAAACTACTCATTACCGAGGAATATAAAGTTAAAAGATTGAAATTTAAGTTGGGAAAACATTGCCACAAGAAATGTGGTTTGTTGAAGAAATAATAAGAATTATTACATTATTACTGTCAATGAAATGATAACATCTTACACTAGATATGGCACAGGAACAAGGCAAAGTATAACATAAAACAATATTGTGATAATAATGACTCCTTGCATTTTTAACAATTAAGAATGGTCAAGTTTACGAATCAATCAACTGGAAAGACTTTCAATGTACTTGTGTTCTTCAAGGGTTGCAAGATGAAGCCGGTTGTTGATTGGCGAAACGTTGCACTAACACAAGCAAGTCTTTCCAGTTGATTGATTCTTAAACTTTACTATTCTACTTCTACTGGATGAATGATAATTTGCATCAAAATATGGCTAGACCTTATTAACGCACAAGCATTGACAGACTGTGTGAACAAGCAATATCATTCACCAAGTAATCTTCAGCTAATTCAATTTGAACTGTATCGTTAGGGGAATTTTGAATAGAAAAAAAAAAAAAATAGAAATGTACTTTTCAAATCAAATAATAATATTTATAAGTCTGCACATCAGTATCAAGGCAATCATTAGTAAAAGAAACTGTTATGATTATACATTCTGGAATGTAATATTAATTGCTTAAGTTTTTATAGCTGGTGGCATAATTGTCAAGTCATAATGTTGCTAAATAGGGAGCAATTTATTGTGTATTAAAGGTAACAAGTTCATATTATTATACCATATTAATTACCTAGATGGTGGTGACATTAAGTGCAGGTTTAACGTACAAGCATTCTTATATATTATAAATGATCTGACTAATCCAACTTTCTCAGGCCCAGGACAATGGGGAAAGTGCTTCAGTTGAACCCTACATCTTGATAAATACAACAATATCATTGTTATTTTCTCATACTGTACTTTGACAGGAGTAGCATACAGTTAATCATAATAAAGATTTCAATATCTATTTTCTCATACTTTGTATTAAAAGGAGTAGCATAAAGTTTATCATAATAAAGATTTCAATATCATTGTTAATATCTCACACTTTGTGTAAACGAGTAGCATAAATTTGTCAACAATAAAGATTTCAAGTCACACAGATATGTACACACACTTGTCAGGCACTTCAAAATATAGTTTGGATTCAATCTGTACAATGTAATATATTAAGTATCGATATTGATATTGACATCAAAAGGCAATTGAATATAATTACACAAACACACAAACATACATTATACCTTGAATCAGGCCTTTACAGTAAACATTACAAACAATGCATACATACATGCATCTTCAATGTCAGATTTATACCGATCAATATATCACAATGCCCGGTTTGATTACATACATATATTCTTCTTCAAATCTCTTTAATTAAGCCCCAAACTTTGCCCCAAATATTTCAATATTTCTTGAAATTATCAGATAATTTTCACACTTTTCCGATAGCAGACATGTACTATCAAATGCATGTACATTGTCATGGCAAATGAATGCAATAGCAAATGCACATTGGACCAAAGGCAAGTGATCTCCAACTTGCTTTTAGTGACAACAATTCATCCTCTTTTGAAAAGTTTTTTTAATTATTAATTGATCATTACTTGTTGATTGTTGTTACATGTGGTATGCATCATACTCTTGAAAGAATGGTGAAATAAATTGCACTTTACATTCTTATATTCTTATGTTTAACAAATATCCAACTGAAACCCAAATATCAGGGTACAGTGAATTTTATCTAACCTTTAGAAATATAATAAATATTTTTCAGAAACAAAAACAAGGGTGAAACGATAATGTGTACGCTACATGTAAGGTGTTGAAGTAAGAGAGGCACTGAAAATACAAACAAAGAAAACAAACATATGAATAAAGAATAAAAATGATATGTCACATGAGGTAACAGTTTGTGATCTTGTTGCTAGATGATAATGTACATTCTATTCCCATTGTTGGATGTAAACAAGAAGATAGAAGTACATGTATTCTAGAAAGATAACAAACTTAATAAAGGATAGAAAACAAAATTATGTTTCCAGTATTCATACAAAAAGAAAGGCATGAAATCTTATTTTAGAAAAAAGGGTCAACTGCTCTTGCAAAGGTCCAGCTACATGTACATGTACAAACTTCAAAATGTTACTCAACAAATAAATCTTCTTTGGTACGTGTTATTATATTTAACTCACTATTTCTATGCTTTACATTGACACAACTTAATATCACCAGGGCCCCGTTGCAGAAAGAGATACAATCGATTGTAAGTTGCGATTAATCGTAAATCAGATCACGTGTTCTAGATGCGCAAATCTGATTAGTTGAAACGGGTAAATTTTCTGACTTACGATCAATCATAACTTACAATCGATTGTATCTCTTTCTGCAACGAGGCCCTGGTCCGATTTTCCTATAGTGATAGCTAAGTAACAAAATTTTGCTCTCATACAAGGCCAATAAAAATATACCCCTTAAAAGGTAAATCAATCAGTTGAAAGTATGTCAAAGTGTAAGACTTTGAAACAAACATTTTCAAAAACCTTCCATCTATTACTGTTTTTTTTTCTACGGCCACTTAATGTTTCTTTGGCCAAGTTTGATGGCAGTCGACTAAACAATACTTGGAAGCCTTCCCGAGTCCAAATCTTGTTTAGTTTGATATCAGTTAACTCTGCAAGCCTTTACTGCAGACATTCTGTCCGAGGACCGAAGAATTCTTGTCGCTATGCATTGTAGCATTCTTATTGCTCCTGCCTGCTGTCGATTATAAAAAGGTAGGATACCCCTACCACTTAGCGATCCACTTTTTGCGATCATTTCTTGCAGCAATTGAAGCATTTCATCGTCTTGTTGTCGCTTATAAAGGGAGATTATCTCTACCGTTTAGCTTTTTGTAATCATTACTCGTAGCTAGTGAAGCGTTCTCATTGGTCCAGCGGTTGCATACAAAGGCAGGTTACCATCACTCCGCACCACTCATTTTACGTTTGTCCGGATCATTTCTTGTGGCCTGCCTTCCCCACCCGTCGTTGCGCCATCGTCTTTCTCAGATTGTGCTTGTGTTCCTCCGTGCGACGCGACTTGCCGATACCGCCGCTGCCAGCGCTTCCCCCGCTCCCGATCTTGTTGAGGCTGTCCGTGCTCCCGTGACTGCTGTGGCCCGAAGATAGGGGGCGCCCTCCTGGTAGCAAGGAAGAGGAGGACGGTTTGGAGGATCGCGGCGTCGACATGCCTGAGTGACAGGAGAGCTCGGAGTCTGAGAGAAGGCTCTGGCTGCCGATGGAGTGGATACTCTCTCGGGAGCTGAAGAAGAAAAGGCATAGGTGAAAGTGTCGGTATAAATTGTAATTGACTCTCTTACATTATGTGTTAAAGGGACTTAGTAACATTGTCCAAATCCTCAAAATCCAATTGGAATTCTAGCAGTTCCCTCATAACTTGTTGTATTCGTTTCATCAATAAAAGCATGGGACAGGTTTTGGTTTTTCAAATTTCCCTTTCGTTAAAAAGATATTTACGATTGAAGTGTTCAGATGTTAAATAATCCACTGGACCGTCAACACCATGTACAAAGTGAGTGCAATGAGTTTGTGAATATCACTGTGCATTTTTGCTCATTACTCTGCCATATAACGTCCATTTAACTTGAAATTTTCACACAACACTCTGTGGACATATCAGATAACAACAATTTACATTGTATCAACCACTCATCACTTTTTGCACATGGCAACAAAGTTACTAGATACCTTTAACGAACTTCCCCCACCCTCTCATGCTTCCTATGCACGAAAGAATTCACAAAAAACACTCCATCCCTCGGATAGGATGATAAATGGAGGTCCCGTGTATGAGAGTCACATCTCATGCGGGCAAAATAACCTAATCTTCTTCTGGAAAAGTGCAGGGTGCTATTTAACCTTGTTGATTGGTAACCCTGCACATCACAACTAAACTACTGCAAGAATCTTCAGCATTGATTGGTAACCCTGCACATCACAACTAAACTACTGCAAGAATCTTCAGCATTGATTGGTAACCCTGCACATCACAACTAAACTACTGCAAGAATCTTCAGCATTGATTGGTAACCCTGCACATCACAACTAAACTACTGCAAGAATCTTCAGCATTGATTGGTAACCCTGCACATCACAACTAAACTACTGCAAGAATCTTCAGCATTGATTGGTAACCCTGCACATCACAACTAAACTACTGCAAGAATCTTCAGCATTGATTGGTAACCCTGCACATCACAACTAAACTACTGCAAGAATCTTCAGCATTGATTGGTAACCCTGCACATCACAACTAAACTACTGCAAGAATCTTCAGCATTGATTGGTAACCCTGCACATCACAACTAAACTACTGCAAGAATCTTCAGCATTGATTGGTAACCCTGCACATCACAACTAAACTACTGAAAGAATCTTCAGCATTGGTTGGTAACCCTGCACAGCACAACTAAACTAAGTTGCAAGAATCTTCAGCATTGAACACAGAAGAAGAAATAAAGGGAAATTCCAACATAGAAATTTGATGTATGCTATGAAAGAAGGTGAATAAGAATGATGAGCAAAAATGGAAAAGCAACAAAAAATAGAATACAGCATATATAATTACATAAATTCTTTGAATTTTAACAATATGTGACCTTTCACCACAAAACGGCCGTTATGTCGCTCAGATAGTTTCTCTGTTATTAGCTAAAATAATCAAATTTGGTTCAAAATATGAGATTTTGGATTTTTGTATTTCCTGAATGAAGGTATCTTAATCTAGCTTCTGTGAAATTTTGATCGTCAGAAATAATTTTTAAATATGTTTTTTCATCGAATAACAATTATCAGATTAGAGTGCTTGAATGGATGCCAATCTTTGAAGTGGCCAGTTTCTCCCTTGTTTTAAATCTGCTTCAGCCATTTTCAAAATCTTTGGCGCTCATTTTCAGAGGGTTTGGCTTGTCTGAATATGACAATTTATATACCACTTTAAAGGTAATGACTTCTACTGTTATGTCATATGAAAATCAGCATAATCATTTTCCCAGACTTATTGGTCGTTTTGTGGTGTAAGGACACATATATCAAGCCTCCATACAAACTCTAACTTTTTCTACACTTGTCCATTTGGGCAATTATTAAAATCATGACTTTTTACATTTTACTTCCCCAAACAAAAAATTTACTTGCCCACAAAAATCAATGTAACAAAAGTTGAGATTTATACGAATCAGGAATTACTTTTCTCCTGCAGTTGAACTGATATGTAGGTTGCCTGATCGTGCAAACAAATTAGACCATCTATGAAATTTAACATGCCTGATGTCAATTTTTACTTGCCCTGGGGGATGTTTCACAAAGATCCTAAGTTGAACTTAACTCTAAGTTTGACTTAAAAAGTATGGAAAGCCTTTAGTTTCTATGACAACAAATTCTAAAAGTCCTTTTTTATAAGGCATTAAATGTTGTTTCAATTCATAAATATTTTTCTATTATCAAAGAGATTTCATGTTCTTCATGTAAAATTTATGAGAAGTCTAAAATACTTGCATTTATACTTTTTAGTATATTTTGTTCCAAGGCTACAATTGGCTTACCATAATAGTTAAGTCCAACTTAGAGATAAGTTCCACTTGGGATCTTTGTGAAACACCCCCCTGGGCAATTGGGCTAGTGCTAGTGTCGAGCCTTAAATAGATCTTGTTTGACTTACAGGTTGAGGTACTTGCCCCCCTCCGGTAGCAGCTTGAGCGCCCGGTACAGCTCCACAGTGGATGGGGTCTGCCCCCTCCCGGGGCCCCCTGGGGTGAGGAGGTGGGTGGGTGCGGTGGGCTGGTTTGGGACCGGACTGGCTGGGTTCAGGGTGGGGCCTGTGCGTGAGGGAAAGAACAATGCAAGGGAAACATAATAGAGTACATGTAAGTGCGAACAATCAGTGCAGATGGAAATATGTTTTATAAACAGTTTCTAATAATACATGCACATAGACTAGTAAGCAATCTTATCTTGTGGTGTGGCAAGATTGGTAGAGCACTTTATGCTTTCACATCCATGTTTGAATCCAATGTATATCCATTTTGTTTGTTCTTTAACAAGACAATTTATCCACTATTACTGCCCTCTACTCCGGTGTATAAATGAGGACAGGGTAGAAGGTGAAAGCCTTTATGGGAATGATCTATGCCCATGAATTTATCTATATGATTTATGTAAATGTATGTACATGGTTGTAAATATTTTGTTTTTCCGATATTGCATGTAACGCAACAAATTTCCTTATGGACACTAAAATCAACTTGAACTTGAAGTTGATGAGGAGTGTCGTGGTACATTGGTTCGGGCCTTCGTCTTTCAATACGAGGGTCGTGGGTTCGATTCCCAGCCGCGACATGTGTGTCCTTCAGCAAGACACTTTATCCACATTTGCTGCTCCCAACCCAGGTGTAGTAAATGGGTACTTGGCAGGAATTTATTCCTTGAAATGCTTGAGCGTTCCATCATGGTAGCTCGGCTAAAGCCAAGGTAATAATGCTCCGAGCGCTTTGGGACATCGGTGATAAAGCGCTATATAAAAATGGATATTATTATTCTTATTATGAGTCGCTCGGAAGGATGGAGTGGGTGGAAGTGGAGATGGTGCACATAATGCGTGCAGGCTAGCATTGAATCCTATGAAGCACTTAGAGAAGACTTGGCGCTATACAAATCAAACTTATCATTATTTTTATTTTGCAGTTTACTGATGTGAGCCTCTATTCTTGTGGCCTAGCCTCACTATAAAACAAGGCAAGTGGACATGTGGGTTATATGGCATATCAGTGCATGTAAAGATGCATAGTTTATATTTGTGCTTGTGTCACATTAACAGGCTCTAAAGTGTACTTTTGATATATGTGACCGGCTATAGCAAAACCCTGCACTTGTCTGTAAAAATCGAAATGTAGATATTCATACCATTAGAAAGGCATCATCACAAGCTTTCATTTGATACTTTGTTCTAACAAATTGGTCAATTATTGGCAAACATATGATTGTTTCAATTTTAAAATCATAAGTCTTTTACACACTTTATGTTAACTTAAAATGCCAATTTCTTCAAAACACAAATTACCAACAAGTGCAGGGTTTTGCTATAGCGGGTCACAAAATGTATTATGACAAATTATTTCTATTACTTTTCTCCTTCATTGGCCCGGGGAGTTTAGAAGGGACAAAATATCATTGTGTGGATTGTAACCTGTATTATTTCGTACTATGAAGGTTTATGCACCGACTTACTTGTTGCCTTGTTGATGGAGCGGGGTGGACGCAGGAGTGGTGCATGATGGGAAGTGACGGGAGTCAGCATCAATTGCTCCTTGAGGAACGACGACCTCTCATCCTCAAACTGTTTCCTCTGGATAAAAGGGAAACAATATCGTTGTTATAGTAATAGCCTATTTGATAGCGAGCCCCATGATTTATTCACATTGCAGTCCACCTTTTCTTCTCTTTTTATAACTGGCTACCGTAAATACTGGCGTAATCGCCGCATACCTTTTCCACGAAAAAAACCTGCAAAGTCGGGGTGCGGCGTGTACGCGGAGACAGTCAAAATGTCACTCTTGACCGGCCTCAAAACAACACATTTCAGCAGGTGTGGGGCTATTGGTTGTATTGCACTGTATTGTATTGCGTGATAACACATTATATAGCCAAATTGTCTACGTTTACCCTGGCCTAGCATGGTTTCTCACCTTTTTTTGCTGATATTTGCGAAATCTGATACGTTTTTAACTTCAAAGTTACGAAACAAATGCACACTGCCAGCGCCGCGCTCGCCTAGCTGTCATCGATCTAGCTACGTGCGTTATGAATGCATTGCATTTGCACGTATGTACATCACAGTACCTGGTTCTCTGTAGTACCGATTTCATGCTAAAATTTGGCACATTTTCCCAGCCGATTTTCTTGTTTCCCGCCGTTATTCCCGCTTTTTTGTTCGCCAGTTTTCCTAGCGCACTTTTCTCCCACATTTTTTTTTTTCAATTTCAATGCCCAAAGTCGGGGTGCGGCGTTTACGCGGGTGCGGCGATTACGCCGGTATTTACGGTAATTAGAATGTACATGTATTTGTCTGCTTAACTAAAGCTCAAAATTATGCCTTTAAGAATGTTAAAAACACTTGATATTTGTTTTTAAGAATTTTGTTTTCCGGATTCAATTGCAGTCTTCATGTTGAGGCTATTCAATCAATTAAAACAAAACGTTAGACTCAAATTCATATAATTTAGATGGAAAATGTACATCAGAGTATTAATCACAAAGATTTGAATTGTACTTAACTCACGTATAAACATTCAATGCATGAACATTCAATAGTAAGAACTGATCTGGATGAAATAACTTATCCACAATAACCACTATCATAATATTCTTATTTTATTGTTAAATATTCATATGAAAAAGCTGTACAAAGAATTTCAGACATAAATGCCAATGTAAACACATTGCAAACATTTCTAGATATTAGGCACAGAAGAGTTAGTAGTGAATAACTTGAAAACTAAGCTAGAAAAACTAGAAAATGAATGAAACTAGAAAAAGAGCAATTCAGTTCCATGCAAGTGTTAATACTTTATAGAAAAACACATGCAGTTATGGATGAAATGAAACACAAATTACATTACAAGTAATAAAGCTAATTCTTAAACAAACTATTCTCAGGACGGGTAGCGAAAGTAAGAAATAAAGTGAAATAAAAGAACTCTGTGAAAATGTTGTTATCAAAATCAAACAAATCCAGTCAAGATAAAACAGACAAGGAGAGCTTGATGGTGTAACTTGAACAATACATTGGATATTAACAATGGTAGGAAATATATACAAATATTCTTGAGAAGGGGAGTGTGAAAAGCATGTGAACATTTATCAATTCATTTCATGCTAGGAGAGAATATCCATGAAGGCATGAAACAAAGATTTAACAAATAACATAAGCACCAGCACCACAGAACACAGTATGAGAGAAAACTAGAGATAACATTAATGTACAAATACAATACATGTATGTTAAATACACTTTCAGACAAATCTAAGCAAACATCTTGGGGGAGTTTCACAAAGATCCTAAGTTGAACTTTACTCTAAGTTGGATTTAAAAGTATGGTAAGCCATTTGTAGCCTTGGAACAAAATATATTCAAAAGCAAAAATGCAAGTAATTTAGACTTTTCATAAATATTACATGAAGAACATGAAATCTGCTTGATAATAGAAACATATTTATGAATTAAAACAACATTTAATGCCTTTTAAAAGGACTTTTATAATTTGTTTTCAAAGAAACTAACGGCTTTCCATACTGTTTAAGTCCAACTTAAGAGTTAAGTTCAACTTAGGATCTTTGTGAAACACCCCCCTTGTTGAGGTTTAAAAGGGGAAGGTTTTTAGAAAAGTAGACAAAGCTTCCCCCACCAAGGTCATGAGAAGTTGACAGGAAAATGTTTCTCTATGTCTCTTTGCATAAAAAAATTAACTTCTTTTCTATATTTCCTTCTATTATTACAACCCTACCCAAACATGACTCAATGACAACCGATGGCAAAACAAGAGTCAATGTAGAACAACTGGCAACATATTCCCACCAGAAAGGCTCTGAAAAGTTGACAGGAAATGTTTCTTTAAGTTACTAATAATAATCGTGTAAGGTGCTATGATCCCCACAGGAATAGCGCTATATACATAACCATTATTATTATTATTATTAACCCTAATCCCACTGGGTTATTTTGGTCACTTGAGTCCACTGGGGAGGGGCCTTTTTGGCCCCCCCCTCAAATCTCGGCAATGAATGGACCGGTCGACTCGAAAATTGGCACACACGTAAAACAAGTCAAGTAGAATAAGAATTTGAAAAAAGAAAAAAAAAATTGGACAATTATTTTTTTTTTTATAATTAATTACAATTTTGAATATGCAAATTTTTGACGATTTTGGGAAAAAATTGGGATTTTCATATAAAATCAAAAGAAATTACAGGATTTCTTCAGGTTTTCTGTAAAAATACCTTCAAATGATGTTATTCATCATATCCATGTTTTTTATGGTGATAAAATATATCACTAATTTGCATAAATATGCAAATTAGTATTCCCGGATTTATCCACATTGTTTTCATTCTTATGTATTTTATTGTTTTTTTGTCGTTGTTTTTTTGTTTTTTTGGAAGAATTTATCTCTGAAGAGTATGACTTCAACTAATAACAAAGAAATAATCCAAATTATAATTAAAAGCAACAATTATAACAGATCTGGAGTTTATAACATCGGATATAGGATTTACATAGAAACCTGTACAAAAGTTACATTTTTTTGTG
This sequence comes from Echinarachnius parma, assembly GCA_037951105.1. Taxonomy (NCBI): domain Eukaryota; kingdom Metazoa; phylum Echinodermata; class Echinoidea; order Clypeasteroida; family Echinarachniidae; genus Echinarachnius; species Echinarachnius parma. The sequence goes on along the minus strand of JBAMJV010000903.1, from coordinate 46,627 downwards.
ACGGACGAGCAATTATCGACCTCTAAAATCAGTTCTACAGGTCCGATCGGAGTGAATTATATATCAAAACATGCGGGAGACTTGAGAGAAAATAGTCATGAAGTTTGAACGCGAAATTCCAAGCGGTCTAGATGCACGACGAAAAAAACGACAGGGGGGGGCCTAAAAGGCCCCCCCCCCCAGTGGGATTAGGGTTAAAACTGACTCGGACCCTCAAGTATAATGACAAAAATGTTCACTAGTGCTCATCGAAACTGAAGTTCTGATGATTGATACACACCGACCCTAGTCAGAACAGTAGTGGGTGGAAACAAAATCTCTTGAATGAAATGATGCAAATTTCTATCATTATGGAGGGTGTATAAGTAGGATATTACGGGGGCTGAGGGCGATTTTGCCCCCTAATTTTCAAAATAGCCCCCTGAAATCAGTAGCCCCCTTAAATTACCACAGGGTATTATGTGAAAAATTTCTGGATATCCATCAGATTGGAAAAGTAGCCCCCTCAAATTAAATGTGACCGGCTATAGCAAAACACGGCACTTGTCGGTAAAAATCAAAATGTAGATTGTCATACCATTACAAAGGCCGCATCACAAGCTTTCCTTTGATTATTTGTTCTAACTAATTGGTCAATAATTGGCGAAGATATGATTGTTTCAATTTTACAATCATAGGTCTTTTACACACATTGTGTGAACTTAAAATGCCATTTCTTCAAAACATGAATTACCGACAAGTGCCGGGTTTTGCTATAGCCAGTCACAAATATTAATTCCTGCATTGGTGTATACTATCATTTTGAGAATGACGACTTGGACGTGCAGAAGGACTGGAATTCACACAGGAAGTTTATGTAAACTTGGTTTGCTGCTTACAGACAATTACAAATCACATTTTGCTAAGTGTTATTAAATGATCAAGCCATTGGTGCTTGCTAACAAGCGTCACCAAATAAAATTCACCATTTGAGAATAAAGACCCTTATTTGGTGTCTTTAGCAAATGTGCTTTAACATTATTAACCCTTTTAGGACTGGTCCCGAAAATACTTGGGCTAGGGTCTATGGAGAATACATGATGTAGCAAAACCAGACAGTCCTGAACAGGTTAAAAAGAAAGAAGTGTACATTCTTTCTCCATCAGTTTGCAAATGGCGATCCATAAATATAAACCATGGTTTAAACAATGGTTTACACCATGGTTTACACCATGGTTTACACAAACCTCCTTCGTGAATTCCATGCAAGAAGGGTGGTTTCAACTATGGTAGAGAGGGCAGAACAAACAAGAGACACACACAAAAGAATGCGAGATAAAGATCAGAAAAATGAGGCTAACACATTGAACCCAGGTATACAGAACAAACAGAAAACAAAATATGACAGAGGCTAACACATTAAACCCAGGTATAGAGAACAAACAGAAAAGAAAATAGAAAAACACAACATAAAAGGTGATGAAGAGGTAGAAGTGGACTCTGACACGGTATCATCAACAGAAGACATGAAGTTGCAGGGGAGAAGAGAAGACATGAAGTGGCAGGGAAGAAGAGGCAGCATGGCAGGCTCTGAAGCTGCTTCATAGGAATTTCTTTTATAAGAAATGAAAATAACTTTTAAGGAAAGCAATTTTGTTTGTTGTGTTATTTGTTTCCGCAGCCACAGCCCATTGCGAGGTTTTCTTCAACGTTTCGTTATTTTACCTCTTCAGCAAGACGGACGGCCGCCTCCGTGAAATTTCGCTTCTCGTCGTTCAAGTTCTGTTTCATTTCGTAAAAAATGTTCCTCTCTGACGTCAGATTCTCCTTCTCCTCGAGAAGCGTGGACTCTCTAATGAACTCCAGGAGGTTGCCATCCATGTTGGATTCCTGTACGGCCTGTTTGGGACCATGTATAGGGTAGGACAGAGGATGGATTATGGCATGCATGGAGCTACATGTTGCTACCATACTCACTATTGAAACAAACATTAAGTACAGTTGAATTTGACATAAGGTTTTAAATGTGTCTCCTCTCTATTAAACATCAAGTTTATATATAAATGCAACTGAAAATTTCAAAAGCATGCTCAATTAAAAAATACATATACATTATAGTTAATACTAAAAAAATAAATAATCACATCAACTGAACAAAACGTTTCCATGCCAAATAAATGTCAAATCAATTTGGTCTATAAATGTTGCAAAATCCAAGGTTTAGTAATCTAATGTGACTTCATCAAAGTAAAACATGCAAAACAACTAATTTATAATGAAAATATCCAACAAAAATTGAACAAGTTTGGGAGAATTAATGTCTACTGATTATAAAAGAAGCATTAATCTGTATAAAAATGAACACATACATCTTTAGGGTCTTCAAGCATTTACCTGTAAGACTTGTTCCTGTTGTACGATGATGTCCCTGTAGGTATCAAGCTTCTTTCTCAAATCCTCAACCTCCGCATCTCTTGGTCCGTTGCTCCCACCCCCTTCTCCTCCAACTCCAACTCCACCCCCTCCTCCTCCTCCAGTGTCCTTCCCATCTTCTCCTCCTGATCCGTCCTTCCCTCCGCTCCCTCCTCCTCCTCCTCCTCCCTCCTGGCTCTCTCTGTTCCCCCTCTCGATCTGCTGGATGTGGTCCCGGAGACGCTGCCACTTCTGCTTCAGGTTTGCTTCGATGCCCTCGCGGACCATCTCAAACGGCATCTGGAAGTGACCGGTGGAGAGCTCCGAGATTGAAGAGTCGACAGAGGTTGTATCGCCAAACTCGCTGTCGGTGATGAATCGCTCGGTCTGAAATATTTGGAAAGAGAATAGTGTAAAAATAATGATAAATAAAGCCAAATATGGTAATACTCCAGTCTCTAAACCCTCTTGCACCCATTTCAATGGGGATCTGGAATCGGATAGTCGATGTGGTGTTGTCAAACTAGCTTAAATTGTTGATAAACAGCTAGCTGAAAAATTAGGCAAGAGAATTAATCCATTGAGAGATGATTTGATTTTGATGATCAGTCTAAAAGATTTTTTGAACAAAAAATGAAAAAGACAAAATAGAGTATATAAATGCTCTTGTTAGATGTCATCACTCATATTGAACAACATGAGTTCATGTAACAAAGGTAGCATGTCTAGAATGCTCCCCAGGGAGTGGGCAAATCATGGGTATGCCTGATCTCGGTCATACTGTCTTTGCAAAGTGCAGAGATGTGGAATTAAATGATTACATGTATTTTAATCTTAGCATTTTTATCATGATTGCACTATTTTTCACGACATAAATTTTGTATTTTTAACATTTAAGATTAAAATGAATTATTTAAACCTGACATGTATGAATATTATGTGCAGTACTATAAAATATTTGTTATAGTAGTGTAACTATGTGATTTTATTGTATATATGATGACACACGCAGTACCCCGGGGTACCGTTGTACCCCGGTATCCCGCATTGTGTAGTGCCATCTTGTGTCCACTCGAAGTACAACCGTATTGCGTTGTGCATGCAGTGCAGCGCGTGCTTTTATGCACGCTACACCCCGGTACAGCCCTAAAAAATAAATAAATAATTAAACAAAATGGCGGATTTTCGTTTGGTACCCCAAGGTACCATTTATGTCATCATATATATATTCAATGATGTACATCCTTGTCTTCAATATGAAACATACACGTACACCCACAAATGTCATAGATATGGCAAGTGACATACTAGAAGTCTAAAGCAGGAACAGAAATAGACCAGATTAGCCAGGCCCAATGCTAATATTTACTCTGAGAATGAGTCACGCCATCTGGGCAGGAACTTGGTTCACTGGGCTCATATTAAAGCTACAGGTATATCCTATTTAGTCTGTTTTTAATGGATATTATATGTGACCGGCTATAGCAAAACCCTGCACTTGTCGGTAAAAATACTTTTTAAAGATTTTCACACCATTAGAAAGGCCTCATCACAAGGGACTTAGTAACATTGTCCAAATCCTCAAAATCCAATTGGATTTCTAGCGGTTCCCTCATACCTTGTTGTATTCGTAGTAACAATAAAACCAAGAGTTTTGTTTTTTCAAATTTCCCTTTTCGTTAAATAGATATTTACAATTGAAGTGTTCTGATGTTAAATTATCCACTGGACCGCGGAAACCGTGTACAAAGTGAGTGCAATGAGTTAGTGAATATCACTTCGCATTTTTGCTCATTACTCAGCCAAATAAGGTCCATTTAACTTTAAAATTTCCAAACAATACCCAGTGGACATATCAGATAACAATAATATACATTGTATCAACCACTCATCACTTTTTGCACATGTCAACAAAGTTACTAGATCCTTTTCCTATAAGCCTGTCAATTGAATGGATTATGTAGTTACATTTGTATGGTACTTAATGTACTGTTTTGTGTAAACTTGACTTTCAATGGTCACAATCAATATCATAGAAAAATATTTGAACGCCCAACATAACATTGAATGGAACTTGTATTATTGTTCATAATTAATGTAGAAACTTGACTTTCAATGGTCACAAAATCATACAAAAATATGTGAATGCACAATGAAACATATTTTGTGTAAAAAAAGTAAGTCATTTGTTATTGGTAGTTAAATGTATTATCATTAATATTACGTAGGTCTATGTTTCTCGCACATTATGATTTGAAATATATTTGCCACAAATATCAAGCAATTGATGTATCCTTTTAAGTCAATTGATGACATTAATTTGTGTTTGAGAGTTTCCACTTTATATCCTATGGATGTTTTCATACAATGTATCTTTAAATTTAATGAAAGGGAATCTTTTTTCTTAAATAAAAAAACATTTTAATTTCAATACTACTCAGTCAAAACTAATTATATAAACAGGATTTTAATATCGCAAGACATTCAATTTGATTTAATTTGATTTAATTATTTATCAAAATTTTCAACAAATTTAAGAGAGATGAAGACACATTTCGTTTTCTACCTGATTCATTTGATGAGAGCCGAGGGACACCTTTAATGCATTGTATTTACATTTTGCACTTGTGCATAGCAAATATCAAATGGCGCAATCAAATACTTCACACAATGGTGTAATTAAATATTTTCAAACAAACACAGTCTACCATTGTGCCTGAAATACAAATACCCTTAATAAAACAAAACACAGGGTGAAACCCCTGTGTCCAGTGGAGCTGATACCACGCGAGTATTATGTATTACTCAAGTTACAAGTTTATTTGAAATGGTTCAATTATTCAGACACACTCTTTTCTAAATCCAGAGGTTTCCAGTGTGTGTGCTCGGCCGGTAGTTGGAGAGAATTTTTTTTATTTTCCAGACAAGAAAGGTTCAAACAGGCAGACCAACCCTCTATGCATGTAGGACTTCTGGTATCCCATTTCATAAAACACTTTCAATTGTTGCAAGTGTCCAATTATTGTAACAATTTGGTCAACAGCCAATCAGCATGTTGCATTACAGCTGTTGCCATGGTAGTTACAATAATTAGACACTTACAACAATCTGAACCATTTAATGAAATGGGCTACACAACTTGAGTGCGCAATTAAATTGATCTGGGGGGGTGGGGGGGGGGGGGTGTTGCATGAAGAGTGGCATAATTTCCCATTTTTTTCAGCCTACCTGGCTATGTGTGATTGCCAAAGTCTTTCTTGGCTACGTATGGCGGCGATCATGATATATTTGGCAATTTCTGATGTTTTTACCAAAATATAATGAACGTGTGCCTTCTAATTAAGTTAATTTTAATTGAAGGCTTTCCCATGTGTATATTATATCTGCACTAAAATTCTGCTAACAAATTGTTTTGATTATGAAATGTTTTCATCGCGAATGTTGCCATCTCGACCAACGCAGTTGATCATTGTAAATGATTGACAGAATGACGGTGACTGATTGGTTTCGAGGCATGTTTTGTGTACATGAAGTTTAACCTGATCCCTGCTAGATTTTGCACTCTTCAAAGAGTAAATATCGGACCCAGCAGGTTCCCATAGGCAATGGGTTAACATGTTAAATGGAAGACGAGGCAGGTACTACAAGATCCTCACTAAAATGTTATTATGTTATAGTTGTTAGGTTCAAATTGTCTGCTTCCATGTGCTAACTCCAACTCAAGGCTTCAGAACAAGAGCAACAAATACCATCTGTATCAGATCATGGGTCCCGTTGCAGAAAGAGATGCAATCGATTGCAAAGTTGCAATTAATTGTAAGTCCGATCATGTGACTAAATGTGCACATCTGATTGGTTCAAATGCGCAAATTTTCTGACTTGCAATTAATCAAAACTTTACAATCGATTGCAAGTCTTTCTGAAACGGGACCCATGTGTACTGCAAGAGGTCCACAAATAACAAGTCCGGATCTACATGGAGCCATACTCACATTGCCTCCCTCTCCCCTCCCTGGTCCGCCAGGAGCCTGCATGTGCAGCCTCCTGCCGGTTGAGCAGGTTGACCAGCTCCTGCTGAATGTTGGAGAGGTACTCCCTTGGGACCTGAGTGCACTAATACTACTGAGCTTCAGTCCACAAATATCTCATTGATTAAATATATATATTATATCTTACTTCCCTGGCTGGGCAATCTAGTGTAAAACATATTTTGTAGACAGGTCTGGTTCTCCAACATAAAAGGTACCGAGCATGCACTATACTCACATTGCCTCCTGCTCCCCTCCCTGGTCCACCAGGAGCCTGTGCAGCCTCCTGCCGGTTGAGCAGGTTGACTAGCTCCTGCTGCATGTTGGAGAGGGACTCCCTCAGAACCTGGTTCTCCAGCATCACCTCCTTTTGTCGCTCTTCATAGTTTGTGATGATCAGCCGATACATGTCTTCCTCGTGTCTGCAAGGTAATACATAATGGTAAAATAGAATGGTGGATTATTATGCAATTTATCAAATTATTGATTCATAAAGTAGAGTACGAATCAATTACTTTTTAGAGAGATTCCCAAAGGAACCAATGCTCTAGCATCACTTCTTTCTGTCTCTCCTCGTAGTTTGTGATGATCAGCCGGTACATGTCCTCTTCATGTCTGAATTTAAAAAAATAATAAATTGATTAATCAATTAATCAAGTTCTGAGAAAAGTTATCAATTAAATCAATCATACTGGACAGAGACTCCCTCAAGACCTGGTTCTGTAGTATCACTTCTTTCTGTCTCTCTTCATAGTTTGTGATGATCAGCCGGTTCATGTCCTTCTCATGTCTGAGTAAACAAACAAAATGGAATAAATTGATTAATCAATTAATCAAGTCCTGAGAAAAGTTATCAATTAAATCAATCATACTGGACAGAGACTCCCTCAAGACCTGGTTCTGTAGTATCACTTCTTTCTGTCTCTCTTCGTAGTTTGTGATGATCAGCCGGTTCATGTCCTCCTCGTGTCTGAGTAAACAAAAAAATGAATAAATTGATTATTAATCAATTATTCAAGTTCTTAATCAAGAATAATTGAATGAATTGATCAATCAATTTTAGCTTCCAATTCATCAATCAAGCAATCAATCAATCAATCAATCAATCATTAAGGAGAGGAATTTAAAGATAAAGATAAAGATTTGTCAAGATCATTGTATTGAACTGTATCCTTCTTAATACCATCGCAAACGTCTATCATCAGCGCTACCATACATGTAGCATCGTCACAACATAAATGTACGCCAAACACAACCCCATACAAGACATACGCTGCAAACATCATCTTCAACCAAGAAAGTATAAGAAAGTACTTTCTTATGCTTCCTTGACAAAACATATACCATTTTTATTTGGGGTGGGGGTGGGGGGATAATTTTCAAGCTCATCTGTATGAAAAGTTCATGCAGAAATTTGTTTAAAGGGTACGACCACCCAAAAATAATATTCTTATTATAGAAAGGTAACATCTTTAGTATTCCATTCCATCAACAAGTTCACAAAAATATGTTTTCAGAAAAAAATACATAATTGGAAAACGCATCACCATTCTAAAGCATGCGTTCATGCGGTCTGAATTGCAAAGACTAATGTGTGCAGAGCAAACAAATCGTCCGGGATTCTATTGCCTACAAACGTACGCGTGAATAGCATTGGCGCACTCGCAAATGCTTGGCCCGTATGGAACCAGGAGATAGTAGTCGTTCCGTAAGTGGTGGAAATTAATTGCTTTGTTTATGAATTACACAACCCTTTGCAAAATGTTGAGTATCTATTTGATATCACAAAACGGTACCAAAACATATAATAATGTGTTGTTCTTTGCCTGGTGGTCCCCTTTAACATTAAACAATATCAGAAATGATTGCATGGTTCTCTTTCACGATGTTAGAGAGATCTTTTACATGTAGGCACTTTGTGGGTTAAATTGCCTTTAACCCAGTGTTGTTGTTTTCTCCACTAACCACCATAAATTGTTGCCACCTACACAAATACTATAACTATCATCACTTGTTTGAAAACAAAAGAGAGGACATATTACATCTTTTTCCTTGAATCAGTAAAAGATCTATCCACCCACTCTAACAATTACACATTGTTAGGAACATAACAATTTGAAAACACCCAGAAATGTGATACTGCAATTATCACGCACGACTGCAACTGTATAGACTGCAGTTTCCTAATTATAAAGTTACAAGTAAATTAATTCTGTAAATAATTATACTTTAATATGGGTGTGTTGATTGCCAAGAGATTATATTGGTCCATTGGATAAACACAATTATAACATAGTTTGGAGAATGTATTACACAAGTTTGTAACATTCCATTGAAGTTACATGTATGCTCTGCAATTAGTTCTAAAAATATGACAATCACTGAAGTTGATAGAAATTGGTGTTTTTTCCTTGTGACAATGTAGGGCAAACAGGATAGGATATCCTTGAATTGTGCTTGCCCAAAAACCAGGATTTGGAGGCTCCAAACACAGAAAAGCAGAGCAAATTCTGTTAATTCTGATTGCCCACTTGGACAAATAAATTAAAGTGTCCATTTATCAAATTTTGGAGGCCAGAAGCCCAATGGGCAGTGAAAAAAATACACAGGGGATCAGGGCAAATTTGCCCCCGAAATGCCAAAAAGAGCCCCCAAAATCTTAAAAGAGCCCTGGCAGTAAATGTGTATAGAATTCAATGCAAAACACATTTAGAGTGCTATGTTCATGCGGGCAAGCTTTAAAAGTAGCCCTTGAAAACTTTGATTACATATGTTTCCCTGCCAGTGGGCCAGTGATACTTTTGAGCCCTCCATATACCGTATTTGTCGGTGTATTACCCGCTCCGATGTATTAACCGCACCCCCAACTTTGGCCATTTTTCCATGAAAAAAAAAAAAAATTTGATAGTATAATTCTTGATTTTTAGTCTTTAGATGGTCAGCATTTTCTTAGGAAAGGTACCAAAAATAGCTTATCTATCAGAGAAGTTTTGCCTATGAATTTTGTTTTATTTACTGAAGCCTCCGAAGTAAATAAAGAAAATTATCAGGCCTTCTTCACAGCAGAAGAATCTATAACTTCTGTTGAATTTGCCACACGGATCACTACACATGGGACTACATAAAACGTTAGACAACAAAACAAAGATTTCACCAATAAAACAATCAGAACGGAGATTTAAAAAAAAACTGTACCTTAATGTTATTCCTTCTTTCTAGTTCAAATTATGTTGAATCTACTCTTGAAAACTGTTTCAGGGGATAAGAAATTACGATCGTTACTTGCGAGTGCATTGTACTGATATACGATCACGATGTTGTCATGTCAGCTCACATGTTTTGAAGGGTGGATTATTATTTGAGTATTAGCACTCAATAGTTTAGCATAATTTTGATGACATATCGAGTGCTACAGTGTACAACGTACCAATTTCTTATTTAGCACATGCGGAAATCGCACACGTGTGTGCATTCAGCGGCGTGGCCTTTCACCTGAACGAGGGCGCGCCTGTGCTACCCGCAGCGCTAGCATGCACACCGCCAGCGCGCACCGGCGCGGGGCGGCGGCTTGGGGTCGCGTCGGGAAAGAGAATTCCCGCCTGAGCTAGCTGCTCGGCCAGTCGCGCGGGTGCATGTTAGGATTCGTACTAAGATCGTGAATCTTCCAAGCCGCTTTCGCAGCAACAACGAGCAATATTTAGGAAGAGGTAAAAGAGAAACAAAAGACACTGCATGACTTGTTTTGGGGGGAATATGCTTGTATTTTCCGTGCATCGTATGAGTATGAATGCCTTGCTGAGGTGGACTTTGGTCACTTGTGAATCTTATCTCCGTGTATTAACCGCATCGTAATTAAGGCACGGCGCTGGCTAGGCAATTTGCGTGTACAATTTTCCTATCTCCGTGTATTGACCGCTCCCCCCATTTTGGAGCTTTTTTTTGGAGAAAAAAGGTGCGGTTAATACACCGACAAATACGGTAGTAAAAATGTTAACATTTTGACCCAAAAGGTTGAATAGTTTAAAACTGGTAAAATGGTACAAAAAGTAACATTTTAAACATTTAGACTGCATTTGAACTAAAAATGCAGTTCAAAGTAATATCAATTACCAAATGTCTGTAACACTAGCAGGTTGCAGGGAAGAGCACTAGACTTTAGGGAAAGAAATTCCAGTAGGGTGATGTCAATCCTTTTAATACACAGTCTGGTCATGTTACATTTACATTTAATGCTGTGTCATTTAATGCTGTGTCACATATTAAAGGTACATTCATGTAATCTGACATTCTGACCTCAAAACCTACTTCGCGTAAACGACTGGGGATAAAATCTGTCATCAATTTTCACTTTTCCACTAGGTAAAATCAGAAAACATTGTTCTTTTTTTCTATGAAAATATCTCTATCAATCATCCAGAAGGGTGTTTCACCAGGATCACTAAAATTGATTTTAGCATTGATTTTTAGTGATAATCATATCGAATCGATGCTAAAATTGATTTTAGTATAATTTAGTGAAAGACCCCCAGAAGAATATTACCATGATATTGGTATATGATTGAAGTCTCAAATATCAATTTTGTAAAAAATCTTTAAAAGCTAATGGATCACTTTAAAGGGATAGTTGAGTTCTGGTAGAGAGAGTACAGTCTTAGTCAAACTGAATTTTAGTAACCAAAATCTGCACCATTATATTACAAACTAATAGTTATAACTCCACCATGCTCAAAAGGAATACAAAAAATTACAAACGACTAAGTAAAAAGCCTGTTATCACTAAAAAAGAGCTGTTTAAACGAAAGAGGGCGCTTTCAAAAAACGAATTTGTTTAAACCATTTTAAATAAAATATTGTGCATGTGATGTTTTGTTGAAATAGTGATTAGATAGAGAGATAATCAACAACTATCTAGAGGCACTGATTTTCCGTTTTTAAAAAAGGCCTTTTCCGTTTCAGAAAATCTGGAATTCCGTTTTTACCTGCCTGAAAAACGGAAATTCCGTTTTGCCATAGACTTTGTACATGTGAAAAACTGCAAATTCCGTTTACATAGAACTCCATACAAAATTTAATGAGTAGGGTAAAATCATGATTTTCACCCACAAATCATCAAAATTTGGGGGGGAATGTGTCATGCCTGATATCAGGAAGGACTTACCACAGGCCAGAGAGTAAATATCTTTAAAATTCATTTAATAATGATTAATGCTGAGTTGGTTTGGTCGATCACACCGGTTCCCCACCGTCACCATCGGGTCCCGGTTTCGTTTTCTTTGGAACGGGGTCCGAAAAAGAAAGAGGAAAATCAGTGCCCCTAACTATCTAAAAACCTCTTTTGAAATTGTTTGAAACGAGGAAGCATTTTAAAACGAATTTTAACGGCTGGTTCAAAATTATCGAATACTTATCAAATAAAGTTTATTCTGCCATTTAAATTGTATGCTCTTTCAAATTTGACACTCAGTTTTTCATTATCTCACAAAAAACTCAACTATCCCTTTAACTGTGAAAATGCATGTTAGTTTGACATTCAGCAGGATGTGCAAGTCTATAATGTATCTTCAACAAGAAAAGTTTATATAATATGCACTTTCGACTCATGTTATGATATGACATTTTCGGGTAGACAATCTTCCTGATTTAACATCTCCTGGCAACTCCCCAGTCATAACAAATTAAATCTATAGTCCAACAAGATGAGTACTCAATAATCTATTTGCACAATTTTGTATACATGTATAGTATTCTATGACAAACCAACTACTGATTGCTTGTGAATTGGATTGTAATAATTGTCCTTATTAATTGAGTTAAAATATTTAGTGTCAATTAGCAGAACTAACCGATCTAAATACATGTGTAAATTGATGAAAAATCATTTATTCAACCTAATAACCATGTAGCTTGAATATGATGTATAATACTAAAGAAAGTATGCAAATATTTGGAATATTTGCCCCAACGATTTGGAACAGTTTACCACAAGAGATAAGAAAACTTGATTTTATCACTGTATTTAAATCACAATTGAAGACCCACCTTTTCCCTCCTTTGTAATTAATCATTAAGTAAACATTATGTAAGCATTTAGTTTCTGATTGTATTTTGTATTTCTTATGCCTTTTGTATGCGCTATGATACCTGCGTGAATAGCGTACTTTAAATGACCATTATTGTTATTAGATATCTTATGCTGTACATTTTTGCACTAGGATAGATATCCACTGCAATATTTATAAACACACAACAAGATACTAAGTGCTGTTACATTGCTTCAAATGTCAAGGCAATGCTAGTTTTGCCATCTCGTTCATCTGACATTTCCGAATGCAAGGTTTATTACACCCACATCCAAGCAACGATAACATAATAAACATTATCACATTTTCACCATCTAAGAATCAATCAATGAAGAGACCACTTACTTAAAGGTAATGTTTAGTTTGGGTTATTCTTGAATTTCCAGGCCGTGATTTTGTTTTGTTATACCTGGCTTACAAAAATATGTATTCATAAACAGCATTGGCATTTGTGTAATTGAGTTTATCATGCGATTAATTTTTTTCTGAATGTTCTGCTTTTGGCAACAAACATTGCTATATAATATATAGCAATGTTTGTTGCCAAAAGCAGAACGTTATTTATGGCTTTGAGGCTACCTCTGTGTGAATTAGTAGCTTTAAAAAAAAAAATTTAAAAAAATCAAATGTTGTATATGGTCAGTACACACAGTGCCATCTTGCGAACGCTGTTGCCCATGGTACAAAATACACACTGGCTTAGTGTTTTGAAAAACTAGCCTAGTGTAAAATACAGAACATTGCCCTCCACAAGAATCTTCAGGATTGAAGGAGGCAGATTAACCCGAAGAAGAAGAAGACATACTCAAATATATGACAACCAACAGTAAAGATTACCCAGGGCTCGACACTAGCACTTGCCCTATTGCCTGGGGCAAGTAAAAATTGATATCGGGCAAGTAACATTTCATAAATGGCCTACATTTGTATATAGTTTGGTTGCCTGATTGGGCAACTAAATTATTGGTCAACTACATGTATGAGAGGTTAATGTAATTCCTTAGGTTTAAATCTCGTCTAGAAGTAAAGCGTGCAAGTAAACTTTCTGTTCGGGCAAGTAATCTTTAAAAAGTTATGATTTTAGTTGCCCGAACGGGCTAGTAAGGAAAAAAGTTAGTGTGGAGGCTTTGATTACCTACTGTATACCCTAAAGTGGTCCCATTATTGATTCAACCCGAAAGGGTTCAAATGTGATAATGCACATTTACATACATGTTTATCGTTGTATAGGAGTGGGTAAAATGCAGGAATTAATTTTTGACTTTAGGGGGCTACTTTTCAAATCTGATGGATATCCAGAAATTGTTCATATAATAAATAGAAGGTAATTAAAGGGGCTACCTACTGATTTCAGGGGGCTATTTGGAAAATTAGGGGGCAAAATCGCCCTCAGCCCCCGTATATTTCCTACCCTGAGTGCGTTTCAAAAAACCTCTTGTTCTGAGAGGGTTAAATCACCCAACGACAAGTTGTGGTTGCATCAGAGACTGCAATGTAATCTCCACTGCACTAGAAATGAACTTGGCCCATTTCCTGATTTGTCTTTTTTATCATGAGGGAACTTGCGATAATGAAGCCTTCAGACACTCTCTCTGATACGGAATGCTATGTGAAGCATTCCTTTTTATGGATATTATTTTGTGAAAAGGCTTTTTTCTAACAACATGTCTTTGGTGGCTTGGATATTGTAAGGATTCGTATCATCAAGCAACGGTGAATTACAACTATGTATACACATGATACAATGTAATCTCCTTGACTAGGTAGTACTGGAAATGAACTTGGCGTATTTCCTGATTTGTTTTGCTATCATGAAGGATATTCTTAAATAATGAAGCCTTCAGAAACTCTGATATACCAATGCCTATGGACAAGATACAAAGTTACTTGCTGCATTCTCTTTAGACATTATTTTTTACAAAGACTTATAAATCTGAAGGATTCATATAAAAAACAACAGTGTAAAAACATCTAATACAATGCAATCTCCTTGACTTTACTATCTATAGACTTCCACTTCCCTGAATTTACAGTGGAAATGAACTACCGTAAGCCAATTTTCTTATTTAAGTGTGCCTTTATCACGAAGGAAGTCTCAAGATAATGAAGTCATCAGACATTGTTCCCTGAGTCAAATGACAATGACATTTATTATATAATCTAGAATGAACTTGTAATCCAGGGCTTGAAATCAACAATGACCCGCACAAACAGGCACAGACTTGACTACGGGAACCGGGTGGGTTGTGTACAAATTCTATGGATATTCCAGAATCTCAAAGGGAACGGGTTAAGGAAAGAAATAGAAATTGTATTTTCTAGGGCTTCTTTTCAAGCTTCCCCTATAAAAAAATCTAAGTTCGTCACAAAAGCTTGCTTACTTCAAGTAAGCAATAGAAGTCGAATGTAAAATTTTCATTTTGGGGGGCTCTGAGCCCTGTCTTTCACTGGTGTTCACAAAAGTATGAGCCTTCATCCTACTAAGTGGTGTAGGAATTGGGGGGGGGGGGGGGGGGGGGGAGGGGGCACCCCCCGCCTCAACTAATTTGCACACAGAAGGGGACAAATTTTGAAGAGAAAAAAGAAATGCATTTATAAGCCAGGTAAGCCCCCCCCCCCCCCCCAATAATTGCCATGCCCCAAAATAAGTCCAGCCACAACACGCCACTGATCCTACTACATGTGTACATGGCATGTAAAGTACAGTCTTTGCCCAAATTGACCAAGTCGCCCCGTCATCAAATGACTAATCAGAAAACTCATGGAAGGGGGCAACACCTAGAATGTGCCATTCAATTAACCCTCAAACCACTGTGTTCTGAAAAGCGCCATCCCTTCATTACACAACCATGTGCTAATGGTATCTGAGAGGGTATAACATGCGACCGGGAGTCGCAGACATAACACGGTAGCCGCCAAATTTGCCGCTTATGGATACTTCCTCACTCGGCTATCACGCTACCGTGGCTGTTAGAGCGCTAATTTGCAATTCCTATCTTTAAAAAAAAAAAGACATTCAATTATATATAATTATGGACAAAAAATAGTGAGATATGTAGCAATACAAAAGTGCAGTTTTACTTGCCCTCCTTGTATAAGATTACAGTACATGTACATACTGCATTTAATTAACAAAATTACTGAAACCCATTCCCTTCATAAGGAAACCTGGTGGGTCCTGTATTCACTTCTATGGGGATAGCCAAATCTAGTAGGGAACCGGTTAAACATGAAATGCTGGCTCATCCTCACTATGAGCATGAGCTGTGCACTGTCGACAGCTAGTGCTCCAGATTGTTTTGTTTTTTTTATCAACTGAAGGGAAAATACCATTATTGCATGTGATTACATGATACAATGCTGGCATGTAATAATCCCATTAAAAATAGATTGCAAATTACTCAAACTGCAGGTGTTCATATGTATATATTTCACTATTTTCTTTGATTATTTATTTCATATTGAGAACAATTTATCATGAAAAACATGAAAAAAGATACATGGAGACTTCATAATAATTTAAGTAAATTTGTCCATAGTGTATTTCATGCTCCAGTTTATAAAGGTCTTAACCCCTTGCCTACTTGAACCTGGTGGGCTATGTACAAGTCTTACATAGGGATTTCAGAGTCTCAAAGGGAACGGTTATGAGATCGATATTCAGCTGTGCTTAGCCAATTATCAAAATATTGTTCTGCCTCAACCCTCACCAACCACCCACTCGCGCAAACGTACGCTTCAAAAGACGCTGTCGCGGAGTAAATTGATTTCCTTAATCCCCCAATCTGTAACGAGCTAGAATAAATATTCATGAATGAATGAACTTTATTCTTCCATAAAAAAAAGAACAACAGTATGCCCCAATGCACATCAAAGCACATAAAGTGGTTAACGTGTAGAGTAGACAATTGTACAGGATCTCCAAACAGAACAGGAATACATTTGTACGAGTATGATTCATCGCAGGCAGCAATATTATGTGGAGGGGATTTGGTATTCCACGTCTTTCAATATTTCAGTCACAGTCCGTTGCTAGTGATTTGTTCATTCAATATTCACATCAATTGCAAAGTCTGTATGAATAGTAATTGTATTGAGCTCCAAAGAACAGACAAGTAAACAGTTATATGCAAAAAAAAGTAGATCACGATCAGAAAAGGGCCATTTCAATAGAATCTCCCTGCATAATACAGAGCTCTGAAGTTCAATGAAAAGAATCTTTGGAAATGATAGAGCATTGTGCAAAATATTGTGCATGATATAGAGGACAATCAAATATAGATTTTCTGCAGAATAACGGGTAAGGGAAGAGTTTGATCAAAAAGCTTGTCTTGAATAGAATCTGTTTGAAAAATATACATAGAGCACAATTAGATATAGATTTTTTAATTGGATCTTTCTTCAAAATTGTGTGCACTGTAAGTAAAAAGCTTGATCAAAAGCATCTTACTGTTTGAATTATACAATTGTTTGCACAATGTATGTATGCAGAGCATGATGAAATATGGATTTGTAAATAGAATCTTTCTTCAAAATACTGTGTATTGTATACTGTAAAGAGTTTGGGAGAGGCTTCCTTTAATCTCTTTGAAATATGTACACAGAGCACAATCAAATACACATTTTTTTAATATGATTTTTCTTCAAAATTATGTGCACTGTAAGTAAAACGCTTTGATTTTGTTTAAATAAAGAATATTTCCTCACAATATGTAATGAGCTTGACCAAAACATGTATTTGCTTCTATCTCTTTGCAAGATGTGTATGTAGAGTAACCTATAAATCGATCAAAAGGCATCTTATAATAATACTATCTTTGCAAAAGAGCACAAACGCAAAGATTTGGTCATGACACACACTCCTAGAATATTACTTTTATGATAAATAGTTGAGACTCCATCAGCAATGTATCTGATTTATGATACGCTACATTGCTACATTTGAATATGACGTTTAATTTGGAAGAATATTCAATCTTATTATTTTAGTAGATTAACAACCGAAACATTCTTTTGACCTTTGACATGAACTTGATGCTTGTGAACCATAAATATTAAAAATGCTAGAATGTCACTCACAATGCAATGTTTTAACCTTCCATATGAGAGGTCATAAAAAAAAGAATGTGAAAGAATGTTGGTTTTAATGACCCCCTACTTTTACATGACATCATCAGTATCAAGCATCATGTTGATACAAATGTACATACATTTACTGCTTGGTTTGTAGACAAGGTATTATCAAACTGAAAAACATTATAATAATAATAATTAAACAGTTCTTGTATTGTGCATCATTGGTAAAGAGATGTATAAATCAGGGTAGGAAATATATACGGGGGCTGAGGGTGATTTTGCCCCCTAATTTTCAAAACAGCCCCCTGAAATCGGTAGGTAGCCCCTAAAATTACCATCTAGGGTATTATGTTAAAAATTTCTTGATATCCATCAGTTTAGAAGTATAGCCCTCTAAAACTAAAAATGAATTCCTGCATTGGTATTATAAATGCAAAGTAAATTACGTACTGTAGTTATGCACATTTTTAAATCTAGTGCTGAATAGACCTAATGTATGTTTTACAACAAGCAGGTGAAAACATTTAAATGAATCAATAATTCATATTTTGGTTTGAGTTGGGATTAAATATGATCAGTAAGTTAAATGCAGGGGGAAAAAAAATCAAAATTAACTTTTCAAGCTATCCTTCATGAAAAAATAGTACTCCAAATTCCAAAATTTGTTTTGCATCAAACTCAATGCAAATTTATAGGGGCTCTTTTATAATTTTGGGGGGCTCTTTTGGGCATTTCGGGGGGCATTTCGGGGGCCAAATCGCCTGAGTCCCCATGTATTTTAACTGGATGCATACATTGTGAATTAATAAAGAAATGATGCAAAAATACTGCTGAAAACTGCTTAATCTACTATAATAATGCCTGTGTTTAAAATCAAATGAGAGTCAATATATAGGGCATAAATTTTCGATCCTAGCAGAGAAATTAATGAATTGATCACCACAATGTCAACAAATTGAATTTGCCAGAGTCAGAGAGAGAGCGGTATGAATGGTGCTTGCATGGTGTGATTTACAATGCGTGTGACACTGGAAGCGTTCTATTGACAGGAAGGTGTGAAGGGGGCTTGTGTGAGCAGGGAGAGAAAGGCAGTGAGGCAAATAGAGGAATACAAACATGTTGGACGGGTTGGAGTATGTGGTTTTCACAGGTGAACCCAGTTAATGTCAACACAAATGTCATTCACGCAGTCATTGCACAGGGCTTTATTATTGAATGTTGTGGCTTTCTCATCCATTAGAAATATTACAATCTTGAACATGGTGCAGATTGAATTGGAGTGGTTTTTGGAGGTGGACAGAATATTAACAACAAAACAAAAATCAGTCAAACAGATCTATATTCTGCTAAGCCTACTCTGAAAGATGAATGTATTCATACTTTAGAAAGAAATGTCAAGACAAATATAATTTATTTAAATATATATATATTTTTTACAGTTGTACTGAACAGAATGAAGGTAGTGCTGAACCCACAACAAAATTACATTATAAATATTTTGTACGTGTACAGTAGAAAAATCCAATGTGTGGACAAAATCTAAATAAAACTAAAAGGGCGTCAAGTTGTCATAGAAAAGATGACACAATTTCATTCTATTTGGAGAGAAAATAATTAGGTGACACCAATTGCCGTTCCTTTGGGGGGAAAAAACTGTTTTTAAATTGTAATGGTAAGTCCAAATCTAAAAATAGACAATATTATCACTCTGCATCACCATCATTTCATCTGATAATGTATGTTATAAAATGCAATACAAGTCCTTGGGAGGTGCTACTCATTTTAACCAAGCTGCTGATATGAAAACTGATACTATATGGATGCAATAGTTCTTCATTTTAAACTCCATCTCTGTATCATGATTCAGTATGTCATGTACAATCTTAAATAGGATAATAAACTATACAAAATAATTGAATGGTAGTTTCATAATTATACTGAAATAAATTATTACGAGTTAATTATTAAGCCGAATGCAAGCTTCCCCATTGTTGTGGTGAGTATCTACAGGTCATAATCGATTCCACTAATTATTTTCTAAGACTCAATCATTGAGCGAGAGAAAGCTTTTGGATAGTTACTTCTTTTTTTCTTTTTTTTCTTTTTTTTTTGGGGGGGGGGGGGGGGTGTATACATATTCACCATGAATTAATACCTAACCCCAAAACAAAACAATAACAACTTGTATGATGAATCCAAAACCAAAAACAACGACAACATCTTGGGGGTGATGCAGTGATTAGGGGTAACGGCAAGAATAGATTAATTTTATTGGATTTTGAATAGAAGAGGACCACTTTGGAAGATTGGGTGACAGGATTACATTTATACTGTATGTCTCATCTCCACTCTAAAAGGGATGATTCATAGGGCTGAGATGAATTGGATAATGCAGAGTGTCTCTTCTGCATTTAATCAGCTGGTTTCAAGATACATTTTATAAGAGCAACAACGCTAGAAATTGGACTCTTTTATATATTTCTTTTTACAAGTTGAGCATGTAAAAACTTTTTTTTTTTTTTTTTAATGACACAAAGCCTAAATATGGTGGCCTTGGTGGCCCTAAAGAAAATTGCAATAATTGTGTTTTATTTTTTTGCCCATTTGGGCGAGTAAAATTTGGCAAATTAATATGCCCAAAGATAATTCTTAATCATACTAGGCCAACGAGCATTGTGGTATGTTAATGACAAATTACAAATACACTAAAAATACTGAGGTGTGTGTGCCCTGGGGTCAGTTTTTTTTAAAGATGCCCATTGGCATTGCATTATTATGTTGGGGAAATTTGAATGGAATGAATGGACTGCCATGTTTCTATCTAATTGCCATTGCTCATAATTATACATATAGAAAACAACGAAATTCAATAAGATAATCCGTGGAAAAAAATTTTAAGGTGATATTTCGGCCATAGGCCTTTGTCAAACTGACAAATTTTAATTCATAATTACATCAACAAAAACAAAAAGCGTCTCCAAGGACGCCAAATTGTTATGACGCGCAAAGCGCGGCAAAAGAGTATACGTCATAAAGAGGGGAGATGTGGGGGAGGGGGGGGGGGAAGTGGGGAGGGGGAGGGGAGGTGGGAGAAAAGGTGGGAATAGAGGGACAGGCAGATGGGGAAATTAAAAATATGATATTTTCCTTCTACAAGCGAAGGGCAAACATAATGTTGTACAAGTTGTATAATGTTCCTTCATACCCTAGACCTAGTACATATATTATACATGCACAGTCTTTTGATGCAATTAATACATGAACTGCCTAGTCATGACTAAGTGATTATGAATAACGGCAAGTCATACTATGTACAACAAGGTGCTCTGCATACATTTTACATGTATGCTCGAGTCGTAGCGATGGCAATAGCAAGCAATAGAGGATCTATGGATTCAGATTGTCCAAGGTTGATTTTCTTATTTAACCCTTCAAGTGCTGATTTAAATTGCAAGAACCCATAATTTCAACCATTTTTTAAAGACAAGTATACATGCATGAATCACAGCTAGATCCCACATTCACCTACATGTACACTGATCAAGGAGCCAAGTACCTCCTTACACTGATCAGTAGTTAAACTGATTCATGTATCTGAGTCAAGTGCGGCCTATTCATCTTTGATTCAACACTTGTCTATTACATGTAGGCCTACATTATTGCATTTGGACAAATCAATATGACAAGAGTCGACCATGGCACTCAGAGGGTTAATGAACCTACATGAACTAACAATGTCATTGCCATGGACACATCTCACTGCTTTTATAAAAATGGATTGTAACACTATCTTGCAATCAGGGAGGTATACATGATTAACACTCCAATGGTGAGCTACATCATACATGTAGTGGAAGATGTAATTGGACGGTGTCCTTGATTTTCTTAATGCAGAACTTCCATGTACCAAAGCCATTGGCACAGGTACATAATTTCAGTGAATTAACAGTCTGTTGATAGCCCTTTATATGACCGGCTATAGCAAAATCCGGCACTTGTCAGTAAAAATCAGTATAGATTTTCATACCATTACAAAGGCCCCATCACAAGCTTTCATTTGATCCTTTGTTTTAACTAATTGGTCAATAATTGGCAAAGAAATGATTGTTTCAATTTAAAAATCAAAGGTCTTTAAAACACACATTGTGTGAACGTAAAATGCCAATTTCTTCAAAACATGAATTACCGACAAGTGCCGGGATTTGCTATAGCCGGTCACATATAATGGCTTCATTATAAGACTTTTCCAGGAATATTGGATATTCCCCACCTATGATATTTCCATAAATTGTAATCATTATTATGACAATTACTCAATTTTGTATGTAAAGGCTACATAATCCATGTATACAACTTAAAATACAACATTGAATGTCAAGATCGTATATAAAGTTTTCTCTTTTAATTGATCTCATCAGTAAAATATTGAGAAAAAAAAAATACACAATTGATGGCTTCACATCTTAACCTATTGAAAAAGAAACATATTTTCTATACTATTCATTTTCTATATAAATCCCAGAATGTTATCTTCAAGAGTAGTCCAAAAGGCTTTCATCATTTTGCTGGTTTGTTTTGATCTGTACAGTCTCATCGTCAAATTACACAACTATGCTAAGTATGTATTTAAAAGAAACACTGCACATGTACTGCATGTAATTGTGAACCCATGGAGTTACTAGGGGTATTCCTCAATCAGTGAACCCAGGGAAGTGGGAGTCTCTCTTGGTGAAGTTGTGAACTTTAATGAACTTTCTTTAACATATATATGTAGCCCACGTTTGGCTGGTGATGAGTAACGCTCTCCTCCCTCCTTACATGTATGACACATCGCTGTCATCCCATCTCATCTTATTCGAGCATCATCAACACTGTTGGATAGCAATTCATCTCATTCAAGTAACATCATCATTTCACATCCCAAGTTTCAAGAGTAGCGACGGTCAGAATGTTTAGAACTTTGCTAGTTGTTTTTAATCTACACTGTAATATGCTGTTATCTACATATGAAACACTGTACATAAATGTACTGAATGTGAACGTAAGTGAACTTTCGGCAGGTGATGAGTAACACACTCCCGCCTCCTTATATGACACATCGCTGTCATCCCATCTCCTCTTACTCAAGCATCATCAACACTACTGGATAGCAATTCATCTTGTTCAAGCAGTGTCACCATTTTTATGGATGCATGGGTTGGCTGCACGGTTCAGATGATTTCAGAATCATCAGAACCCCTTCAGTTTAAAAAATTTATGAGGACTCAGCCTCAGGGCGATTTAACCCCCTTATTGACTACAATGACCTCTGAAATTCACAACAGAGTGCATGCTAATTACTGGTCCTAGCAAAAAGTTCCAATGCAAAACAATGTACAGACTGAGTATGATTCAGGTTAGCTTGGAAAAAATAACAGTCAAGAAAACTTCAAAGGTCATCATTACACCATCAAATCGTGAGATGCCATCATTATAATACATAATCACTGGTTCATCTCATTCAGGCTGTAATTTAAGTTTATTGGCAATTTTATATTACTAGAATGAATGGGCTATGTTATTCCCTTCACTGCATCTCCAATCAAATTGGGGGATATAGATCATCATTATCTGTCCCCCAGTATTACCCCTCAATATCATTCTAACAACCATTTTCTACTTTGTGGTACTTTTGTAGTTCTTCAATTATGAAGATGGTGTATCATGTTCTGAGTGTGTGCTCATGTCAGTTGTTTTGCAAATGTCCACTAATAGCCAAATAATTATTAGCCTGAGTAGAATAAACTTCCTTCCCAATTTCTTTGTTGAATTGGGCAAAACTGCCTATTAGAAAGTTTTAAAAAGTGCACTGTCAGCTCAAACAAATAACAAACTAAAGCACTAAATACTTCACATGTCAAAAGCAGTTTACAAACGGACCCATATGAAGTGTATTCATTCGCCTGCATTTCATCCCTCAGGCTTCAATCTGCTATCCAACAGTGCAGAGCGTGTTCAAATTACAAACAACTTTGCTAAATTTAAATTTGATTGTATTATAGCCAGTTAGCCACTTGTAATCCAATCTCTTTTACCAAGAAATCAGGGTTTTTTTAAGTTCAATGTGTCATCAATATTTTCTTGTGTCAGAAAGTTTCAGAAACATATCATTGCAAAAAAAGTTGATAATCACAACAAAGGATCAGTGTTTGTGGCTCAGGTATAATAAGAAGGTCTAGAAGGAGTTCTGTTTGTCAATCACTAGACCAGGATGATTATTTATTGTGTCAAATTTGGTGCAAAAATATAATTAACATCAATCTGACCAAGAGTTAAATATGTTGCAAACTCAATGAATGCATTTTCATCAATTGTGTAAAAGTTGAGCTAAATGAATATCGATCGCTATACAAATATTTAACTCCTTAATTTTTGTTGACGAAGGGCTGTAGATGACAGCCAAAATTGTCAGAGGTAAATATTTGTAAATGTAATGTGATCAAAAGTTTAAAAAAATAAAAAATATGAAACTAAAAACAAAAAGGACTTTCCTTACTAATACATTGTTAGTGTCAATTTCGTGTTTTGGGCCAGGGGCTGTTGCTAAAGACTAGAGGGCAAAATTGTTATATGACAGCTACATGTATGCATAACAATGCATGTTTATCTTCAGACGAATGTTTTGTGTCAAATTTGGGTTCAATTTTGTTCTTTATTAGTAGGGCTTAAGGGCTTTTATTGCGGACAGTGCAAACTGCATAGCACAGGTATAGTATTACACTAATATTTTCAACCACAAATGAATGTAGGTATGTCAACTTTCAGTGCAATACATGACAGAGGCCAGTGGCCCTTCCCAGTCATAGCATTATATGTTGAAAATAGGGGGGGGGGGGGGGGGAGGATTGTTACATTTAATTAAACTCTTCTTACAGAGAGCTGGAAGGGTTTTCTGTTGAACGATCTTGTATCTTTAACCTCTATACATCTAAAAATTAATTGTGTCAAATTCATTTGCAAAAATATTTGTCCGTA
Source organism: Echinarachnius parma (assembly GCA_037951105.1). Classification (NCBI taxonomy): domain Eukaryota; kingdom Metazoa; phylum Echinodermata; class Echinoidea; order Clypeasteroida; family Echinarachniidae; genus Echinarachnius; species Echinarachnius parma. Next base: position 22,038 of record JBAMJV010000903.1, on the reverse strand, counting down.
GTAGAGCCGATACTTTGCTAACCTCTTTGTCACATTTGTGTTTGGGGCTGTATTGCACACAGAGGGTTAGGGTTTGATCTATAGATCATGGCAATGCACCCAACAAGGTATTTATATCAAGTTATTAATTTGCATCCCAAAATTAATGTATTAAATGTCAAATTGGGTGCAAAACATGCCAGAGGCCAGTGGCCCATGACCAAGTTCCTTTATGGTTTGTGATAAACGATTCAGTAATTAGACTCCGATAATAGCAGAGGGGGCGGGGTTGTTAAATTTACTAAATTAAACCATTCTGAACTGTTTTGGGGAAGTGCACTTGAAAGGTATAATTTGCACCAAACCTCAAATGAATGAATGTATTAAATGTGAAAATGTCATAATGGGTGCAAAACATACCAGAGGCCAGTGGCCCATGGCAAAAATCCTTCACGGTTTGTGATAACCAGGTCATGGCATTCATTTTGACTTGACTTGACTTCCTTCCTCTGTTATCACTACAGCCAAAAGTATACACGTACACACAATGCAAAGCATCATTCATTGTTAATTGTGCGCTTCAGTGGATTTTTGTTTCTCTCCAAAGTTCTAGGTTACATGCACAATTGTGAGGAAACCTACAATGTATGATTGTAAGCAATTGTAAAATGATTTAACTTTGTGTATGTATGCGAGTTACAAATTTTTAAAAATGCTTAAAATTTCTTTTTCAAAACTTTTCAAAAGAGGTTTTGAAATAGCTGTTGATGATCTCTCTATTTAATTACTATTTCAACAAAACATCACATGCATAATTTTGTATGAAAAATGGTTGAAGCCAATGCTTTTTTACAGAGCGCCCTCTTGTGTTTAATGGCTCTTTTTGAAAGATAACAGGCTTTTTACTTGGTCGTTTGGTGGAGCATGGTGGAGTTATAACAATTAGTTTGTAATGTTATTGTGCAGGTTTTGGTTACTAAAGCTCAGCCTTACCAAAACTTTACTACCCCTTTAATAATGAACCAGTCTATATCAAGACAGGTAAGAGGGTAATGTGTCCGAATGGTTTTCCTGCAGATCTTCCTGGATCGCTCATAAATGGTCGCAATAGCTGGTAAAAAAACATGACATCACATTTCCTCTACCACTTCCAGTCCTATTTTTTGCAACCAATATCCATACTGCTTCAAGACTAACTAGTGGACTACGTGCCTATAAATTGTTGTAAACTCAATATGAGCACTTTGTGAAGTTCACAAACTTCCACTACTGTATTTGGACTGGTACGGTGCGTGATGACGTGATGGTTCAAGTCTGTGCGTGCATGCGCCGCACGTCCACTCTCATCCAGTCAGTCATTTCCGCTACCAGATTCTCACATGCCACATGAAGGGTCACGCCAGTGCTCGACACTAACACTTGCCCTATTGCCTAGGGCAAGTAAAAATTGATGTCGGGCAAGAAAAATGTCATAAATCGTCTAGTTTGGTTGCCCGATTGGCCAAATAAAAGATTGGTTAACTCTGCGAGAATAATGTAATTCCTTAGGTAATAATCTCATCTAGAATTAAGTGGGCAAGTAACATTTGAACATTTATTATTTCACTTGCACGAACAGGCTAGTAAGGACAAAAGTTAGTGTTAAGGTTTGGTTATGCTGTCCAGAAATCTAGTAGTACTGCACAAGATCGACGACATGAGAACCTGAGTCCATGACACCATCTTGTACCAGTCTACAATGTACATGTATACATTGGATCATTTGGATGTGTGATAAAAAAAGGGCCTTATTTTGGTTACACAACCTTTGATCGAGCAACAATTTCTGAAAGTTTAAAAGTTAACAGTTTTTTGCCACATTATTTAGGGTTAGGATTTAAAATATTTGTTGTTAAGGGAGCAATTGTTGCTGGAGCATATAGTGATGGAACCAATCATTTTCACAGTTTGTTATTTATAAACGACTCACTGTGCACTATTATTGTAGATACACTGTTTTATAAATTGAAGTTCAAGATGTGAAATTCATACTAGGGCAGCAGTTGCATCAATTTACAATATTTGTTACAGTATGCTGGTGAAAGAATTGTGCATAGCACATCCTGCAATTAGTCAATTAAGTTCAAATAGAGAACTGATTGTGTCAAACTCATCTAGTGTCAGAAGTCATGCCAAGTATGTCCAACTGGTACATGAACTAGGAACAGTTGCCCCGTTCACACCGCATTTACAAATATGAAATGGTGCAGAAAATCAGATACCAGTCTTTTCATATTACCATCTTGTTATTTAGGCACGGATTTGCATGTATGACACACTATCAAATTTGTTTTCATGTTTAATAGACATTGATAGTAATTTCTCTAGAGCCATATTGATTTCAGAAATGTAAAGCTAAATCAAAGGGTGCAAATAAGAACTGGCCACCAAAATTGTAATTTCAAATCTGTAATTAATGGGGGCTACTTGCTCAATTCTAGTGTGGGGAACCAAATTTGATTGTTAACGTCTTTTACTAAGCTCATCTGGGCCACCAGGGAATAAAGTTACATTGTAATTTCTAGCACTGATTTAAACTTTATGTCCTGATGTGAAACGGGCAAGTGATGCGTGACTTGTGTCATTTCCTCATATTTCATATCATGTGCAAAGGTGATTATGATTATATTCCAAACTGCCCCCTGGCTAAAAACGAGTGCAAATATAATTTGATCTTGACAGCAGCCCCATAAACCCAGCAAGTCATATAAACCCAGAGACAGACACGATACGAACACAACTCGAGGGAGAAGAGAGTCCTATTTCAAGCTTTGATGAATAGTCATGCTTGTTTTCTTTAGTGCACAATGGCCCAACACACTGCAGCATAATACCAAAAGCCTTATTTAAAAAGTTTACAGTATGGTATGGTTTTCCATATGGGCAATTCCATAAATATGTCAACCAGTAGGCCAAAATTTCAAAATCATCATATTGGTCCAAATGATACATCAATTTGAAGGTAATAATGTGAAGTGTCAAAAACCATTCATTAAAAAAAAAATTGATCAAGGTCAAGGTCATGAGACCCTTCCAAATCAAGGCATTCTGAAGTTGCTGATTTTTCTTTGTTGTAACATACCATTTGATATTTGTATGTATTTCAATTAAAATAGACTGAATAATTAATTGACCATGATAGATGTACACATTATAATTTTTTGAATCCATTACCACAAAAAAATTAGAAAAATACTCTTTTAATTACGATTTGTAGCTAATTAATATCAGGACTATTTTTGTCATGTACGTCCGACACGGAAAAACACTTATTTTCAATTTCACGAAAAGACAAAGAACCCAATAAAGGGCAGGATGTCAAAGCAAAGCAAGTTCTAACCCCTCTACACAGAGAGTAAAAAAAAAAATTCCAATCATCACTAATTAAGGAAAAAATGGGTGGTCGGACGTACACTTTTTGAGTACGTCCGACCATGTACGTCCGACACGGCATTGAAATGAGTAGGTTTTTGCCAGCCTAAAACACTTAAATTCACACTGTATCCTATCTGTATGATTAAAGAGTGTATTCAAATGTAATATCTCTTAATTACTTAGTGATTCATATTCCTAATTCTAACAAATCATCATAATATGGCTGGACATTCCATAGTCACATTTTTGTATGGGTATTTACATACTAATACTACACACTATCATGCTGTCATTAAAAAATATATCATAAAAACATACTTCAGAGGGCTTCAGATGGACCATGTTGTATAATTATTATTTAATTATGACTCACTTAGGCCATTTAATAATTTTCTTAGTAGGAAAGAACAACAAACATACATTTTGTGATTAAAAAATCAACCCTATACTTCAAATTTACATTATACATATAGTTCATGTAGTCCCAACAGTGCATATTCATGTTAGTGAGATTAATTGTGTTTTTATTTGTATTATACTGCCATAATTTAATGGTACAGTGAAAACATGTTCATATCTACCATTTAAGACAACATTAGTGACTAATTATGACTTAAAGAGTCTATTTACAGCAAATATTTCAGCAGCAAGTAGACTTGCATTTGTATAACACATGTACGTCCGACACGGCAGTCTTGTACGTCCGACATTGTACGTCCGACACGAAAATAAAACGTAAATATTCCATGCTTCGAAGGGAAAATATCAATTTTTTTTTTATATTTCCCATCATTTCTAATCTTATCCAAATGGTAATAGATGATTTGGCCCAAAAAAATGATCAACTTCACAGAGTTTTCCAGTTGAAATCCTCATGTCAGAAAAATCATTTTCTCTGAGTACGTCCGACCATGCAGTGTTTTTTGATCGGTACAAGGTCATTATGGTGGTAAAATCTGAATAAGTCATATTATTATTTTCTACTCATCATTAGCAATCTATTGATCACATAAAATCTTATGATTTACATTTACTTCTCCTTAAGTACCTAATTGAAGTGTGTGAAATGTACGTCCGAATTTATGGAATTGCCCATATGACAAACTTGTTTTGTATACATGTATATCTTCAATATCTAAATATAATTTGATCTTCATAGCAGCCCATAAACCCAGCAAGTCATATAAACCCAGAGAATGACACGATACGAACACAACTCCAGGGAGTTCATAAGAAAGTCCTATTCCTAGCTTTGATGAATAGTCATGCTTGTTTTCTTAAAGTGCAGAATGGCCTAAGACTGCAACATTATATCAAGAAACAATAACATGTGTATGGTCAGGTGCTCCATAATTTTACAAACTTGTTTGGGATAGTATGTCATTTATAATTCATATTTAAATTAAAATGTATCTTATTAATGCGTATAAGTTAGAGCTACATGTATGGTGTGATGTCTTTACCCGCCAAGAGTTGTCTTTGTTTCCTTAAAGATAATTCCAAGAACTTCTGTCCCTAAACAAGATTTTACAAACTGAAATTGGATCTAGAATCGCCACTCATTAAATTGATCCCAAGTCTAATCTTAAAAGTACTATGCATAGATGAATAATAGAAATTCTCGTCACCATTTTTTTTAACAACAAATTATTTGAAACAGGTCTCCCACTCAGGACTATACAACATCCAACAAAATTGTTTCCAACAAATTTGATACAAATATTTTGTGACAAGACACTTGAGTGAAGGTCACACTGCAGCGGTTGATTGATTTATAATCAACTATGGATTCGTAATTCAATTGCATGAATGATTGCTGCTATATAGATATCTGGTTGCCATGGTGACATTTAAACAATACAATCATGTAAATAAATGTATACATGTATTATGCATGCACTGTTTGCCAAATTGTGTTACCCATAAAAATAATAAAAAAGATACTATGACCATTGGCACATTCATGAACATTTCCTCTAACCAAGTCTAGATATATACAGTATTGATCGCTACATTTATGGAAAGTTACAATTAAAGACATCAACTTTATCCATCTATCCATCCATCCAAGCCTGGGAATCAGCTTTAACGGTTTATTTTCATCTATTCATCCTTCTATCCATCCATATTTTCATCCATTAATATCCATCTATCCATCAATATATATCAATGGAACTGTCCATACAACATACTTCCATCCATGGGTCTGTCTGTCTATCCATACATCGATGCATCCATTCATCCATCCATCCATTCATCATATCAATCATTTAATCTATCATTCAGTCCATCTCTCCATCCATCCATCTAGGGTGGTTAAATTGTCTCATCTATCCCTCTATCTAATCATCCATTCATGCATTCTTCCATCCATATATCAATCCATACACCAATCCACTCATCCATAGCACCCTATCTAATCTATTCAGTCACTTGTAACTCGCAACAAATTACTTTTCCATGTGACATAGATCTGCGTATCTCTTTCACATTTTCATGGTCTGTAGACCAGATCATTTCATTTACGCATTGTCAGAGATGCTAGTACCAAAATCAATCATATCACCATCAAATGTCCAAGTCATCATAGTATGTATTTCATAAGTCATAACTACCACAAAGTATTTAATGCCCATCACAGGGCTACACAATTACCTTTTTTGTCAGTGGCCCGGTCGGGCCAGTGAAATAACGTCTTCCCCAAAGAAAAAATTTACTGGCCCAACAAATTTTATTTTATGAGTAAGCTTTTTACTATTCAAAATTGTTATTCTCTTTCCTGATCAAACCTGTGATTTACAGAAAAAGCATGACATGGAAGAAAACATGATTTTTCTCATTTTGTCATTGTCAGGTTAAAAATCTGCTTGCCCGATCGGGCCACCAAAATATGACTTTTATATATTTTTGCTGGCCCAAAGTGCAATTTCACTGGCCCCGGGCCAGTGGGCCAGTGTGAGTGTCGAGCCCTGCCCATCATACACTACACACACTGATCCAATCCAACCTACTGTATACTACATACCATACATTTGCATGTCTTGCTTTAGTTCACATGTTACACAGTTGTTCGTTGGATCCAAATCATAGTTGTTTAGTTTATGGTGGGCTTAAAAGGTCGTCACAATTATATCATAATATCGGCTGATTCCAATGTCTTAGTCGTCATATATCACGACCTCCTCCAATTATATATTGTCGGTTGAGAAAAAGAAGGGCAATATTGTCACTTTTTGGCCTTCCGAGACAATCATGTTCAAAGTTGGGGGCTCTGGCGAGCCTTCTAAAAAACAATAGCACAGCTCTGTTGAAATACTTTTGATAAAGATTTCAAAAAAGCAGAAATAATTATGAAAATTGTACATCTCATAGAGAAGGCTCCAATGTACAAGATAGTATGCAGAACTCAATATAGCCCACAATCGACTTAACGCCCTTCTTACTCTCACCCCGACGATACCATCATCACATATCACATCATCTGAACAATGCCTCTAGAGGCAATCATCACTTACTTGATGCCGCTCTTATCCGTTTTCCACGTGCCCCTTTTGCCATCTGTCCGCTGCAACGAGTTAAGTATATCCATGCCTGCGCGGGAGGAGAGGACAAAAGTAATTGTAACGTCTTTAACATGTGACGCGTAATTCGGAGGAATTCCGAGTTCTGACCGATTTGTCAGGTCACGAGCAAGCAGTTGTTTAGCATTTGAAGCAAAGCAAATTTATATAAGACCTGCCTTCTTCAAAATTAAAAAGGCTAATTTTATTCAAGCATTCATGAACAAAGCTCACTATTTTATATATGATATCTATCTGTTACAGTTGATATTAGGGTCAAGTGTATCACATGATCTGCATCCCTTTCAACAAAAATGCAATTGACACTCTAAGGGGTAGTGCCCACGATTTTCGGCCGATGTCCTAATATAGACTTTAACCAAAATAATTTCGACTTCAGACAGTACATTGTACATGACAGAGAATTTCAAATTCACTCTACATTAAAGGTGCACCTGTAAAGTGTCTAACTCCACAAAAATTAATTTGAGCTTCCACATTTCTCTTCTACCATGTTGTTTGGCTTAAATGGTAAGAGAAGAATAAAATAGGGTTAGATTTTTTCAAATACCCCTTTAGTATGACGATATCTATCATTCAGCTCAAGACCGTTTATAAATGGTCATAACCAGGAAAGCAGTGTTCTTTTTCAATGAAACTTTTACACATCATTCGGACATACATGTATCTTACAATGATTTGGGTACAGGATTGAAGTCTCAAATGTCATTTTGGGCAATATCTGACACTTTACAGGTGCACTTTTAATCGAGTTTAACAGGACAAATACTAAGCTGCTTACCTATTCTCCTCTCCTGGTTTTTGTCCACCAGAAGTTGATGAATCCTCTCCTTTAACCGGTTCACTTCTCTTTCTTTCTTCTTCAGGTCGTGTTTGAACTGGACATCCCTGTGCTTTAAGATGCCTTCCAATTTCTTCATCTAAACGAAGGAGAAGTAATAAAGGGTGATTGTTACATTGGCATGCAAATGAATTCCCATATTAGTTACACAAGACAGCTCCATAAAATACTTCCACTTCAGGGCCCCGTTGCAGAAAGAGATACAATCGATTGTAAGTTGCAATTGATCGTAAGTCAGATCACGTGTTCTAGATGCGCAAATCTGATTGGTTGAAACGCGTAAATTTTCTGACTTACGATCAATCGTAACTTACAATCGATTGTATCTCTTTCTGCAACGGGGCCCTGATCTATTCCCTTTGAACTTTGATAAAGCATACTTACATTTCTTCCCTTCAATAAATTGAAGAAAAAACACAAAAATATTTAGACAGGGGAAAATCATATGCCCCAAATAACTTGCATTCCCCCCCTAAAAAAAAAATCAAAATAAATAAATAAATAAATAAATAAAAATTAACAAAAATTTAAAATAAAAAAAATAAATCTTCCACTGGAACAAAGCACACATGACAATGACATACAGTAGCCAGTGCACAAAACATATTATAATAGAACCACCCCATCTTTAACTTTCTTTACCACTTTCAGTCCCAATCTGGTGTACGTGTGAGTAAACCCAATAGAAATTGTGATAGAGTTAATGAGGGGGTTTAAACGAATGTCCTAATTCTGTGCGCCTTCCTGTGTGGTTATACTAGAAGGTGACAAGAGCCGAGTTTACCACTGACTCATGCACAGCTGACGGCCCAACAGACAGAATGGGGGAGGGGAGGGGGGTCAATCGGATAATAAACTTTTGTATGTAACCTGTTCTGACAGGATGAGTACAAATTATACTGAGACTAAACCAAAATTCTAACTTGATTATAAAAGGATTGGAAGGAATAATCATAATTCATTTCAAAACCTCGCTCACATCGCTTACTTGTCCCTAGCTGACTGTCTGTTAGATAGACTGTATATGGAAAGGAAGGAGGGAGGGTTAAGATGGGTTGACAACAAACTTTTAGAGATAAATCTTCTGTTTGCTGAACAGGTCCTCAGAAATTGAATTCATTATTTACTCATGAATGGACCCACTTCAAAACTTAGTCCTGAACATAATCAAACATTAATAATTTTATAACTTCATGAAGAGAGCTGAGTTTTACCACTGACTCATGCATGTACATAGCTGACGGCCCAACAGACAGAATGTATGGAGGAAGGGGAGGGGGGTCAATCGAATAGTAAACTTTTTATTTAAAGGGATTTAGTAAATTTGTTGTCATTATGCAAAAAGTGGTGAATGGTTGATAACATTTGTATTTTTGTGATCTGATATGTCCACTTTGGAATGTGTGAACATTTCACATTAAATGGAAGTAATATGGCTGAGTAATGAGGGACAATGCAAAGTGATACTTGCCAACTTATTAGACCGACTTTCACGAAAGTGAAATTTGACCAACTTCTCTTCTATGATTCTATTGGTAATATACAACAGAGTATGAGAGAACCACTAGAGTTCCAATTAAGTTAAGTGGATTTCGACAATGTTACACAAAATAATATTTTTGTGAGATAATGAAAAACTGAGTGTCAAATTTGAAAGAGCATACAATTTTAATGACAGAATAAACTTTATTTGACCAAAATCGGTTCAAAAATGGCTGAAATATTCATAAATATAACCATAAATTTGTAATAATCGTGGGGCCCCACAATTATTCAATAATTTTGATCTCAACTATCCCTTTAATCTACTCTGACAGGATGAGAGCGAATTATACTCAGACCAAAAATCCAACTCTAAGTAATAAAACTAGGATTGAAAGGAATAACCATAATCTAACTCAAGTACATTGTAATTAGCTGACTGTCTAGCAGATAGACTGTACAACATACTACAACATACTGTCAGGGGGGAAAAATATTGAAATTTATTTTTCATCAGGGTCATTTGCCATGACAAAGATCCTGCTAGGATTGATAGCTAGGCTTTATACGACTCTCCTTTTACCACACTGGCGTAGATTTAAGCACTTTTCAGCAATATTTTCTTAGTGAAATTATAAAAGAGCGAGCTTGAATTCAAAGGACCATCAATCAAGAGATTTTCTTTCAGAATTTAACTAAATTTCTTACCTCATCTTTTGAACTTTTAATTTTAGCCTGGGCCCCCTTGAGTTGTAGGGTGAGCTGGCGTTCCCTCTCCCCCTGAGATACGTTGTCCCTCTGAGCCTGCTCGTGCTGCTCTTTTAACCTCGTGTGGTTTGTGCGCAGGTGCTCTAAGTCACTCGATGTTCGCATTTGTCTGCAAAAGTTATAGGAACAGGTGAAAATTAAAATTATGACAATATGACTTATAATTCATGCTTTGCACCTGTAATGACATGCAAACAGAAACATACTTCTAAAAGTGAACATAACACCAACATGTAATGTAATGTAAAATAAAATAGTATAAAAATAAATAGAATTGAACAAGTTGAGGTTCTAAAGGAATTGGTTAAATCACCCTGATTCCCCGAGTTTATTTGCTTGCCTAAATATCAGTTTACGTTTTTATCTGACATCGAGTTGAGATCAACAATGAATGTGATTTTTGATGTCTTACTTGGTTTCTAGCTCCTCATGTCTCTTGACGCCCCTCTGATGTCTCTGAATGAGTTCGTAGGCACAGTTGACTAGCTGGACCAGGTCAAACTGTTCCTTGCCCCGCTCCTTGCCAGAACTGGGTGTCCTGGTGAAGAGGGGCGGGAACCCTAAGGCACTCAATTCCTGTAAGAAGAACAGAGAAATCATGTTAATGAGGCAACCTCAATTTATAAAATTTAGAACATAACAATTTTTATTGCAACCATTAGAGATAACAATTTACAACAAATCACAAGTTCAAGCAGAATGTTGACAATTAATTGATTGGCCCTAGTTAAATGGGTAGTTCAGTTTTGGTATTGAGGGCACTGCAAGAAATAATTTTTTTGTGAGATAATGAAAAACTGAGGGTAAAATTTGCAAAAACATTAATGGCAGAATAAAATTTATATGATCAAAATCGGTTTAGAAACGGCTGAAATATCAATAAATATATCTGATCAGAATAAATCTGGGGGCCAGATTTATTGGATGATTTTTTGACAAAAATCAAAAATGCTTTTACTCTGTTTCAACAATTTTCAAAAGAGGTATTTAAATAGTTGTTGATGATCTCTCTATTTAATCATTATAATTTCAACAAAAAAATCACATGCATTTGTTTGTATGAAAAATGGTTGAAACCAATGTTTTTTAGAGATTGCCCTCTTGTGTTTTAATGGCTCTTTTTTAATGATAACAGGCTTTTTACTGAGTCATTTGTATTTTTATATGTTCCTTTCGAGCATGGTGGAGTAGTTTCAAATGTTATTGTGTACAGGTTTTGGTTACTAAAGCTCAGCCTTACTAAACTGTACTACCCCTTTAAGAAATCAAAAGATGAGGAAATTATCAAACCTACCCCTATAAGCACAGAAATCATTTGAATTGAAACCATTTTGACCATCTCTGCCAAAAATTACTTAAACTGTCTGATCAATAATTAATATTGCGCTACGTACAACAAGCATGAAACATCAGTGCAGTGTGTACCATTTCAGAACTGTAGAATAAAAACACCCAAGCTAGTTGATTTAAGAGACTTTCATTTTCATTTACATTTGTATTTCTGCTTCCTTAACCAATGGTAAAAAGAAATCTAGGTAATTGTCATTGTAAATAATATTCACAATTTATAAGATAATTTTCCTATTTGAAGTATTTTGCCTAGAAATGAAGATGAAACAGTCCAGAATAGTACAAAAACTTCACACGTTTTAATTTGTTCAAGGAACAATTAAATGAACCAAAGATTTAAAAAAACACTTTATTATTTTAATTAGTTGATAGAATGGGTATTGCTGTACATACAGCACTGCACAGCCACGTGTACTGTGTCTGACTGTCCATTAAATCTCTGTTAGTCATAAAAAAGTTTTCAGCCTTGAGTCTTTCATTGTGCCTATAAAGTACATCATGTAATAATAGGGAACCGGATCAGCAAACGTGTTTGAGATTTAAAACCTACCGCAAACAGAGCTGGAGAAAAGAAATAAAACAGTCTCAACATTAGAGAGGGAGAGAAGTAAATTTGCAGTCTGAACATCTCCCTTGTGTGCACTGCACTGCACTGCACGGCTAGATGTAATGGCTGGTCTTGCGTATATTATTTACCAAATTTCAACCCAAATGGTTTTAATTCAAGAAATACATTCCCAACAGACACACCATACATGGATGCATACGTACAGTAGTATACATGTAGGCTACTGTACATTAAAACAGAGAAGAAAAATCTAAAAATAGAGCTCAGGGAATGGAGTAAATTGAAGTCTGAACATCTCCCTTGTGTGCAGTGCAACTACCCCTTGCAATGTAGCTAATTGTCTAATGTCTCGTATACCAAATTTCAAGAAATACATTCCCCACAGATCATTATGAATACATTGCAGAGTAATAGGAATTAAACAACCATGTACAGGGTTCGCCTTTAGCGGTGGACCAGTGCCAATGGCCACCTGAAAGTTAATTTGGCCACTAGAAACACACACACACACACACACATTCTTGTAAGGACCTTCAATCGGGGATATGGTTTTTTCAATGTTATAAACACCTTCAAACGGGGATATGCCCGTTTGTTTAATGATGTTTGGCTTGTCCCCGGTTTGCTGAGTGTGTAAACATGGCAATATTCCCAATTGGGGGGTTTAAAAATACACACACATTCACTTGCATACACAAAAAAACAATTATACACCCACTATGTAAAAAAACATGCAAAACGGGCATATAAGGGATATCCTTAAAAATCATACAGTACAGCCCTTAAGACGATCCCTGAAGCACTATACCCCCCTGTTCGGAAACCGGGGATATGCCCGGTTTCCGGAATATCCCTGTTTGCCTGTGTTTAAACTTGTGTGTATCCCCGGTTGAAGGTCCTTACAAACGCACACTAATCCATTGTCTAGATTTAGTGGGCCTCGTCTGTTGACACACTCAATATTTTGACTCACAACATTCAAACAAGCGGAACTTGGCCTACATGTAGATAGATCTCTATGGACTCTACTTCTTCTTCCGGTGATTTTTATGGTTCAAATATATATCACAGCACGAAAGTGGAGAGCAAGCAAATTTAGTTCTAAAGAGTTTGATAGGTGTAAACCACTCACCTGGTCCAGATATGTGATGCACTGGTCGATGGTGTCTTTGGTGCAGAAGGAGGGTCCTCCCCCAGACATCTCCCCCACACCCCTGGGGGAGGAGGGGGAGAAGGCTAGGCCATGAGCCCCGTGGGGGCTCCGGGGCCCGTTGGGGTGGTAGTGGAAGGACTGCGTGGTGTATTTGGAGATGAACTCGTCATCGAATGATGACCGCCTGAGCAATACAAAAACAGATGAAGTCAACACACTTAAATATTGTCACAGTGTGTTTTACTAGATGTAATAATTGAAAACAAATTAAGTATTCAGAAGCTTGGAAATGATTAACCCGTTCCCTACGAGTTTATGAAATCCCCATCTATAGACTTTGTACACAACCCACTCGGTTCCCGTGGTCAAGGGGTTAACATAAATGTATATCTTGAAATTAAATCATCATCAAATGATGACTATTTTAAGAGAAATTATACAATATTCTGCTTTTCAATTGACCATACAGCAAGAAAATGGACAGTATTTGAGTATGGGTTATGGTGTTCTGGTAGTGGAGGGACTTGGGGAAGAAATTATTTAAGGTGAACACATAATCTGGATAATTTAAAAGGACATATTTTATGTGTTCATCAAAACTTTATTCTTAACCGAAATGGAATCTATAATTAACAAACAAATTTAATAAACCGATTTTAAGCCTGTCTATAAATACTTCATTAAAATATTTGCTTAAATTGCAATACTTATATTTTGTTCAGATTAATTGGTTTCTAAAGGCTAAACTTCATAAATAAAAACACACACAAGAAGGCAGACAGCATGATGTTCTTGACATTTTGTCAGTAACATCTGATCTTATTGTTTCATAGCAAAAGTAAACATAATTCAAGATAATGTTGTTTTCAAACACTTGATCTCTGATCAATGTTTGTTATGTCTGCATGCAATTCAAATAAAGCAGGGCTCCGCATCAACTTGTTTGCTTGTGGTCTGGCAGGGATGATGAAATAATTTCCCCTCAAATTTTGGTGGCCCAAAGTGAAAATCTACCACCCAAAAGTGAAATTTCATAACTAATAAACTGTTAGTAGACAAACTTTGTTTAGGAAATGTATTTATGTCAATGTTTATCGTTAAAAACCTTTCTAGAACTACAAATTTTAAAATTTTTGAAAACTGGCATGGAAAACAGATTTTTTTGTCTCAGATTCATTCGGTAGAAAATCCTGGTCCCGCCACCCAAACATAATTTTCATAAATTTGTGCTGCCCCCCCCCCACCCCCCCCCCCCCCCCCCAATCTAGATTGTACAAACCCATGGCCAGCAGATCAGGGTAGGAAATGCATGGGGGCTAAGGGTGACTTTGCCCCCTAATTTTCCAAATATTCCCCTTGAAATGAGAGTAGGTACCCCCTAAAATTCATGGGGTAAATGGGAAATATTTTGTGATATCCATCAGATTGAAAAAGTAGCCCCCCAAAATCAAAAATTAATTATTTCCTTGCAGCAGACCAGTCAAGCCCTGAATATTATAGAAATTATCACGAATGAGTGACACCTGTAGGCACACAGTGCTATCTATGTTGAGTAGCATATATATGTACAATGTATTACACAGGTTCACAGAGCGGTAGAGTACACACAATTGAACATTTCCTTCCATTGTCTAGAACAGTATACTATGGGTCTTCATTTGTTGACACACTCAATATTTTCACTCACAACATATCAAACAAATGGACCTTGGGCTATCTAGAGCTAACACTTCCTGAACATTTGCAATTTACATGTTGCAACTTGTCAATCTGTTTAAATCAGTCAAGTGCTACCAGTTCAAAATGTCATCTAAATAGTGTCTCACTCTTTTTGTTTTTACCCTCGATGTATTATCTTAATTTGAATAAAACACAGTCAGTTCCTTAAATTGCATTCTTGTATTAACTTTGGCCTTTTGGGAACGACCAAACATGATGTACATTGTAGGTCAGGCTTCTGATTTAATTGAGGTAGAAATCATGTTGGTTTGCAAGCACAAAAGTTTGCTGTCCGACCCAAAAGAATATTAACTTGTCTCTTTAATTTTTGCATTGTTTTAACACGTTCCCTATGAGTTTCTCAAATCTATATCTACTTTGTACACGACCCACTCGGTTCCCGTAGACAAGGGGTTAAAAGCCTAATAAAAGGTATGCAAAAAGAAATACTCCAAAAGTGATCCCTGCATATCTAGAAATTTATAGAAATGTATAAATATACATGTGTAGGTCTCCTGTCCACCATGGCCACTTTTCTTGTTTCCCATAGCCTTAAGTGATAGACAGTCAGTGGAGGGGTACAAAAGGAGCTCTTTCTGTTGAAGCAACTTACCTTGGGTTTGAATGTGGAGTGAGCACCATTGAGTTAGCTAAGTCCCAGCCGGCCATTGCTCACAGACACAGTGGCATCTCACAGTCTGGGCAAAGAGAAATAGACTGCACATTACAAAATGTTCTTTAGCACAATCTTTCTTTTTTTCCAGCGTCATTTCTCCCCGCAAGATTTTGGATCGTTATTTAACCAATCAAGGACGAGAGGCGAGAGCTATTTCATAGCAAAATTTATCATTATTTTCCTCAACAAATTGGAAACACCTAATTAGTAATTTTGTTCTAACTTTTTTAGTGACATACTGTGGAAAATATATACAGTTATACAAATTTAAGACAAAAATGAGGTAACTTTACCGCGAAGTTGCAAATTTGAATGCAAAAATTGACTTGCCCCAAAATTTAGTCAATATTAGAAATGGAAGTTTTTAAGTTTAAATTAAAAATAAAATAAAATAAAATGCCCTTTAATAGAAATTGATAAAACTAAGACTAAGTAGGTAATAAGCTAATTGTGCATGACAATTGGTTTGGTAATCCTTTTCATATAAACCTCTTTCATTGCAAACTTGCTCGATATTGATACAAAAAAATTAAAAAATGACTTCACTGTTCATTGTAAACGGGAAACACAAATCAAAGACGAAGAAAATGTATACCAATAAAATAAGTGACAAGATCTGATTACAATGTTGCTGTATAGCAGCAGCAGCAGTATAGGAATTTACATAAAATATTCATAATCTTAGTAGAATATAATAAGAAAACATTGAATTATTGATTGACACACAAATTAAAAGTGAAACTAAAAATAAATGTATGTAAATTTGCAACGTTTTCAATCTGATCAATGTCCCAATGAGAATGGCAGACAACAAAAATGTGTTTAATTCCAGTAAATGATGAAATGTACAGGATGACAAAACATAACTTACAAGTTGATTCCAGACTAAGTCTCAGAGTCAGAGTTAAATTCCGCTACGGCTACGATCCAATGAATTATTCAAGGCAATTGAATTGGCAAAGTCAAACTGTAAAGGCAAAGCACCGGATTTTCCGAACGGTACGCAGACGAGACGACCAACTCAGCCGGAACTCCAGGCGTTCAGAGTATTGATGACAGGCCCTCTAACTTTCCAGCACGCTAGAGAAAGTTTTTGAAATCAGAATAGCTATTCAATATTCCCTTGATAAACCTCTAAATATTCCAAAACGCAATTTACACCATGGTAGGATGTTTTATTTCCAATTAAAATCTCCTCAGCTCGGCTCAGGGCTCGACGTTTGCTAATTTACGAGCTCACGATCACTGAAGTTCGTCCAAGTCGTCCTGCGCGCCGTTGACTAATACAATTTCTGCACTAAAAAATAAATCATCGATTTTTACGCCGGTTGTTGAGGTAGAGGGCGACATTTGCATTTTTTGTCCCATGACGAATTGATTTACCGGTACCAAGAAAATAAAACAACGAAGAAGGATTTCAATACAAACAAAAAATATCTTAGAAACATAATATTTCAGCTTTTTAACAGTCAGCGCAACATGTTATCAACAAGGTTAAATAGATAGGGATGATTAAATTAAAATGACATCCACTGGCGGTTGAAACAATATTGCATCAACGTCAAGAATGTGATTCGAAATCAATAACAAATGAAACATTAATCAATTATGAAATTTAAAAAAATTAACAAAATACAATACTCATTTTTAAAAGATATTGTTACATTACCTTTTATCATTTGCGTAGATAAAGGGGGATGAAGCACGTGCAAAAGTGAATTTTACAAATACAATGAAAAGCATAAGGGTAATAAATTAAAAAATACAACTGCAGTAATAGTATACCCACATTACCATACCTACTTTTTAAGCACACTGAATATCATAAAGAATCTTTTTATATTTATCACTTATGAAAATACACCCCCCCCCCCCCTCTATAATAATTAGTCTTACAAAATCGGAAATGTTTTTATACAACAAACCTCTCTTATACCGCTCTTAGGCAAAATGAGATATTGATTAAAGCGGTACTAAAAAATAACGCGATGATGGTAACCATGATGAAAACATAAATAAATACATTTCATATACACAAATTTGACCCATATTCATTTGAAGAAAAAAAAATGTATTGCGGCAGGCTGGTGTATTATAATTTGCTTTGTATTATACTAATACGCAGAAGACAGTCATTACTTCTTTTTGTTGTTGCTAATGCTATAAATTTTGAACTCATACATGGCAATTTACATTCATTGCTGGTTGATATTGCAGTTTTCATTAATGTACACATTTATTTCGAATATAATTCAACGGTCAGAAATTCTTCGCCCACATTTTTGGAATTGCACTAAAATATTCAAAAAAATTGTTTGAATAAGATCTTATACTGTATTAGTTCTTAAGATGATTATTGTAAAGTGCACATATGAAAGCAACACCTTAACAAATGTCCAGTGATGGAACCCAAAATAAAGAAAGAGCCATTGTATAAAGTAAAGTAAAATATTTATAAATGTGCGAATCGAACTATTTGGTAAGGCAATGATAACTCGATAAAGGTAATTTTGTGGGAAACAAGCAAAATATTTTGTTTTAATTTGACCTTTCCGCATTTCGAAGAAACGAAACAGAATGTTAAAGAGAAAGTAGAGTTTTGGTAAAGAGGGCGCTTCAAAATTATATTTGTGAGGTAATGAAAAAGTAAGTGTTACATTTGAAAAGGCGCACTTGATTTAAAAAAGATAAATAAACCATATAATCATATATAATCGGTTCAGTCAGAAACACCTGAATTAGTCCATAATATAACCGATTGGAATAAATATTGGGGACCAACATTTACTAGAAAATAGGAAAATTATTATAAAGCCTAAACATTATCATTAATTTACACAAGTTTTATTTTATTTTGTTTTTATGATCCCTCTATTGAATCATTATTATTTTTTTTTTTACCAAACATCACGTTGACAAATTGTCCATAACAAATTGTTGAAACTGGCAGGTGTCTATTATAAAAGGCACCCTCTTGTGTTTTTTGGCTGTTATATGAATTAAAACGGCCATCTAACTCAGCCATGTACATGTTTTCTATACCATTTAATTAGCATCCTTGAATTATAACTATTAGTTTTTAAAATGATAACGTTTACAAGTTTTAGTTACTAAAATTCAGTTTGACCAGAACTGTAATAACAGTACTCGGAGGGCCCACCACGGGCTCCCCAATCAGGCGCGCACACCCTAAACCAACCAAGTGCCTGCAACTGCACTTGCGGAGTTTTGTTTGCAGTATTCAGAAGAAGAAGATTATGAAGATGTTTGACTCGCATGATACAAACTATCACGCACATTCATGACTTGTGTGTTTCTTATTATCATATTTGGTACAATTATAGCTATTTCCATTTTTTTTTAAATATCACGCTGTTTGGTAACAAAGTGTAACTCTAAATAGCAACATCAACTTCAGTTAAAATGAATAGAATAATATAAAATGATTTGTACATTATAATGGTCAAATACATAGGAAATACCAATGAAGGAATTATATACTTATTACACATCAACATAAGTATAAATGCCGCTATTATTTATATGGAGAGCTTGAGTTTTGGTCAAACTTAATTGTAGTAACCAAAACCTGCACCATTGCGGTACAAACTAATAGTTATAACTCCACCATGCTCGAAAGGTATACACAATTAAAAACGACTAAGTAAAAACCCTGTTATCAAAAAATTTAAAAAAGAGCCGTTACAGCTCAAGAGGGCGCTCTCTAGAGATATCATCAACAACTATTTAAAAACCTATTTTGATTTTTTTTTCAAAGAAGTCTATAAGCATTTTAATTTTGTCTTTTTCTAAAAAGTAAAGATTTCCCCCGGCAGGGTAAACTTATAAATAAAATATGTTGAAATCAAATTGTACAACTATGAGAGCATTCGAAAGGGAATGATTCTCATTTCACATGTTTTATTCAATGAACTTTCAAATGGAATTAAAACCAACCAATTTAGTGTCAAGGGGCATTTCGGGAAGTACCAATATTCAAGTGTACCTTTTAATTCCAAAAGGTGCTAAATCCACTTGTTCAATTTTGGAGAAAAAAAGGCTTCTAATTTGTCCCACTTTGTACACATGCCTATGGGAATATGAAAAATGGAACGTTCCACATTTTGATTTTGATAGCTCGTAGCTCAATAATGTACTGATATCGTTAACTCAATGTATATATGAAAAAGTGGATTTAGCGCCTTTTGGGATTAAGCTCTTTATTATGGAGAGGAGAGAGCGGAAGGAAAGGGAAAGAGCGGAACATACTAGGATCCCCTTTAAATCAATAATTCACTCAAACATATTATGAACTACGTATAATTGCAAACATATTGTGTACATTAGTATTAAAGGGATCTAGTAACTTTGTTGACATGTGCAAAAAGTGATGAGTGGTTGATGCAATGTGTATTGTTGTTATCTGATATGTCCACTGGGTGTTGTGTGAACATTTCAAGTTATATAAATGGACGTTATATGGCCAAGTGTATAAGCAAAAATTCAAAGTGATATGCACTTACTCATTGCACTCACTTTGTTCACAGTTTTTCGTGGTCCAGTGGATAATTTAACATCTGAACACTTTAATCGTAAATATATTTTTAACGAAATGGAAATTTGAAAAAACAAAACCTGTCCCATGCTTTTATTGTTAATACGAATACAACAAGGTATGAGGGAACGGCTAGAATTCCAATTGGATTTTGAGGATTTGGACAATGTTACTAAGTCCCTTTAATTGACAGTCACATTCATAAACAAAATGCAATGCCATCACCATAAATAAATCGCCCAAATGTATTACCATGGTTACAAATGCTACTCTTCCGCAAAAACTGGAAATTTGTTGGGAGGAAGTTCCAAAAGTAACATATTTCGGCTATAATCGTCGATCCACGTCATCTGAATAATAATTCCAATTTACACTGGTGCAAGAGAATGCTTGAAACAACTTTAAAGGGATGTAGTAACACTGTCCAAATCTACAAAACCTTTTTAGAATTCTAGTGGTTCTTTCAAACCTTGTTGTATTCGTATTACCAACAAAATGGAACAGATTTGTTTTTCTCGAATTTCCCTTATATACGTTACAAATATATTTACGATTGAAGTGTTCAGATTTTTAATTATCTACTGGAAAGTTATATCTGTACAAAGTGAGTGCTATGAGTTATCGAATACCACTTTGTAATTATGTCCATAACTTGGCCATATACTATCACATTACTCAATGGACATATCAGATAACAGCAATACACATTATATCAACCATTCACGACCTTTTGCACATGCCAACAAAGTTACTAAATCCCTTTAAAAATCAATGGAAGTACGCAAATTATTAAATATCCCGACCTCCAAAAACAAAATAAAGAATCGAAATGTTCAGAAAAAAAGACATGACTGATTTAATAAAGTAATAAGCAAATCAAGTGAGGAAGTACACTTATTGAATCGTTAGAAAATGCACACGAATATATAGTTCGGTTCATGAATGAAGAAAAGGGAAATCTGATGCAAGTCAGTGGCACGTTTCGACGAATCCTCTGTGTGCTAAATTAAACGGAATGAATTCACAATTTGTATCACATTTTGAACACCAAGTTTCGAAGTTCGAATACTGTAACAGCCTGTGGAGCACACTGTGTTTCACATTGTGAACCATAGGCGTGTATATGGGGTGGGGGCTGGGGGAGGAGAGGGGGGGGGGGGGGGGGGGGGTCTGCAGCCGACCCCTGGATTTTTGAAAACGGTCATATTCGGGCAACACCATGTCATGTTCTGGCATTTTCTTGCGAGGTGTCAAATGTCGTCAAAGTGTTGCAAAATTGTATTTGTTTTATCATGTTTATTCTCAATGTAAATATATCTTTCTTTTAATTTACACATAAATATGTTTATATACACTTGTATCTTTGTATTTCTCCCATGCCCCCATACATCCATGGGGTGCGGTTCGTTATTCCGAAGGTTCGTTATTCCGAAGGTTCGTTATTCCGAAGGTTCGTTATTCCGAACACGCAAATTTCCTATACCTGAGTGTTCGTTAATCCGAAAATGAAATAGGGTTCGTTAATCCGAACATTTGTTGCATTATTCCAAAGGTTCGTTATTCCGAAGGTTCGTTATTCCGAAGGTTCGTTATTCCGAAGGTTCGTTATTCCGAAGGTTCGTTATTCCGAAGGTTCGCTATTCCTAAAATGAAATCGGGTTCGTTATTCCGAAGGTTCGTTATTCCGAAGGTTCGCTATTCCTAAAATGAAATCGGGTTCGTTATTCCGAAGGTTCGTTAGTCCTAAAATGAAATAGGGTTCGTTATTCCGAAGGTTCGTTAGTCCGAAAATGAATTAGGGTTCGTTAATCCGAAAATGAAATAGGGTGTGTGTGTGCGTGTGTGTGTGTTTGTGTGTGTGTGTGTGTATGTGTGTGCACTGGCGTAGTGGTGGTGGGGGGGGGGGGGGGGGTGTCATGGGCCCCCCTCCCAAACCCAAAACCACCCTATGC